>LPNX010444977.1:170933-204181 GCA_001517045.1 Pseudotsuga menziesii
TATGTTCTAGATTTGTGTCCCCTCTAGACACTTATGATATACACAGTGGTTTTCTATGTATCCTACAGGTCCCTCTTTTCGGACCTCAAAGTTATTTTTATGTATCTTGATACGAGCATGGGAATTCCCGCCTCATCCAGATTATCAGATGATTCCTCATCCATTATTGAGTTTATGTACTTTTCAGTCCTTGCAGTTGGTTCGAGATCGTTGTTCCAGGCTTCAGTTGGTTCCTTCTCTTCTCCACACCCCAGGAAAAACGAATATGACTTATGATGTCCATCGGCCATACGATGAGCTCCTGCCCTCGCACATCAGGGGGCAATCTGTTAACACCCAAAAAGGGTTCACTACCTCATCAACCCCATTACATGGCTCATTTGTCCATTTTCCCACCATATTTCCATCAAAAACCCATAAAACCATGCAAAAAGCCTCCAAAAGGCTTAAAATGCCTCCAAAAGGCCATAAAACCCTCTTTTCCTCTAAAAATATCCAAAATTCCTCCAAAAAAGCAAAAATCTCCAAAAAGGAATAAACAATATAAAATAATGAAGAAAATGAGGAAAAAACCCTAAACAGCTGAAACCCTAACCCTAAAACTGCATGGTTTCCAACTATAAAAAAGTGATGGAGACCCCTTATTCAATATCCACAATCACAAGTATCCTGCCTCTGCCAAAATTGCTCGTGAAACCCTAGCTCACCATTGAGCTACTTTCACCATTGAGAGCCCCTTTTGGCCCATTTCCACCATTGGAGAAAGAGAAGAAGCATCTTGAAGCTCGGAGCCACCGACTCGGATCACCGTAAAGGGCTTCACCAACCTTCACATTGAAGGTCAGATCAATACAAAATTACTATTTACTGTTTACTATTTTGTTTAATGAACTTGTTTAGATTTGTTTTTTTATTTCAGTTATAGCTTTTAATTCATACATTATTGAACTGCTACTAAGGAATCCATTGTCCTTAGTAGGTACTCATTCGTACAAGCTAGGGTGAAAACCCTAGCTACACATAGGACCAAGAGAGCTTAATGGAACCATAGGACTACCAACTCTCTCACTAAGAACCTCCCTAAAGTCCTCACGCTTCAAGCGGTCAAGCTCGGGAAGAAAGTAAAATCTATGATGGAGTTCCTCCCATGGTGGCTCAACTCCCGACATAGCCTCAATAATCACTTCATCTGAAGGGAAAACCGTATCAAGGTAGTTGTGCATGTGAGAAGACTGCACTGCCCATGCCGGCAGCACATAAGGGTCCTCCTCCTCCGTCCGTGAAGAGGAAGAACTAGGCTCTGCAACACACTTGAGATTAGCTTGATAAGCCATCATAGTTGCAGGTAATGGCACTTCCATCACGATGGGCTCACTCGGAGTACTCGGTGTAGGAAGAATCCAACGATCTTCCATATGAACCATGCGAAAAGACACCAATCTAATAGATGTCGAATCCTCACCGAAAATAAACCCTATCATAAGAATCAGTGCAGGACAGCTAAAGCTTCCCATGAGGGATGGATACATGCCTACACCCACACTCCCAGTTGCCAGTTGAGAGTGCTCAACGATCGGGATCGAAGCTCCCGAAGATGCGGTAACAGACGGATTATTGAATTTTGTTTGATCAATTGTGACTATCTTCCCGTTATGTGGAAAGCATACAATGTGAATTAGAGAAGAAGCAATGGCTTGCATACTGTACATCCAATTCCTACCCAGCAAGAGATTGTAGTCAAGGGCCACATCAACCACCTCGACCTCTATCGCAACGGTCTTCCCTCCCAAACAGACTTTAAGGGAAGGAAGGATGCCATGCATTCTAAACGATATCCCATCGAATGGAGTTAACATGGTCGCTGATTTAGATAGCTCAGGGGAACCTAAACCCTTCCAACCCAATAAAGACATCACTGAAGTGGCAGCACCTTCATCAATCATAGTGCACTTGACGATCATATTAAGACATTCTATGTGAATCAAAAGAGACACATAGTAAGGCGAGTGAGGTTGAAGTCCTACGGTTTCAAATTTAATCAAGGAGGAAGAATTATTATCATTCACAGCAAGGGCATAAAGCAACACCTTCCTTTGCGAAGGACAACTCTAAAGCACTTCCAATGCAGACATCGTACAAGGAGTGTGGCCCAAATCCTCGACAACTGAATAGTTCTGGGTGGCTTGGGAATTAGGATTGTTCCCCGAACGCTTAAGGACTCCCTTAGGAATGCGAGGTGTAGCTTCAGGTTTATCCATAGGTTTCTCAATACGTAAAGGGGACCCTGGTGGATCAGATTCCTTTCCTGGGCTGGGTTGTGACAAACCATAATCTTTCACATGGGTCACAACTTTCGCAGCACATACCATGCTAATGCAAACACGACCACTACCCTCTGGTGGATCTTGATCACCACCAGACCAATAATGGGACCTCAAGTTCATATTTTGATTGTGAGGTAAATGGTTAGTTAGCACAGCTAGGCCCTGTGCCAAGAATCTAGAGGCTTCATCGATACGAGGGCACAAGTAAGTGAGGTGATCGTCCTTACATAACTTGCAAGGGAACTTAACCTTACGTTTATCTTGCTTGTGCCCCCCAGCATTACGACCATTCTTGTCACTATTATTAGCATTCTCATTCTTATTCCCACCCTTATGATTATTCTTACCATTTTTTCTATTCCATCCGGGCTGCTAGTTACCCTTTTGGTCTGACGATTGCACTGAAAGTACACTCGTCGTTTGGGCAGATTGAGACGAAGCCATAGCTTGTCCCAAACTAGATTGGTTGATTGACAATTGACTAACTTGTTTCGCAACTGAATCCACATTTTTTGCACTTGCACAACCAACAATTCCATCAGCATGTGGTCCAGGTTTGACTTTGGGGTCGAAACTAGAACGCGGAGCATTGGGAATAATCTCATATAACAAACCGGACTGAGCATAAATCAAGTCCAGTTCCTGTGCCCTAAAAATCGCTTGTTCCTCATTCTGCACTCTGGATGTAGAAACATCCTTCGCTATATAGCGCAATAATGACTTAAGGAACCATTCGAGGAGGAATTCCGGCGGTATAAAGGCTTTAATTAACCTCTTCCATCTACACCACTCTTGAATATGATCTAAAATATGTGTGGCTTTATCCTGCCGAAATGTCGGCAAGAGTTCACTACCAATGTCATAACACACTGGTAGCTGGAAGTGGTTAAGAAAAGTCATCGCTAGGTCATCGAACAAAGCGAATGCCCCCCTAGCTAGCTATACATATCATTTCGCGGCAGGCCCTGTAAGGGTGCGTTGAAATAGCCTTAAATGGATGGAGTCCTAGTGTAAGGAATTCAAAGAGCACCATAGGTGAAAGGTAGTAACATGTTCAGTCAGATCCTCTCCCAGTTTTCCATCGAACTTAGGTATGTTCAAGGGAAGCTTAGTAGGGATAGCCGACCAAGCCAGGTCATTAGCTACAGGATCATTCGTCAATATTGACAAGTCAGGAAGATTCAACGTCGTGAGTAAAGGGAACCTAGGATGATGAGGTCGATGGACTGCTCCCTGATTCATAGAGATTTGATTACCACCATGGCCTTGGCCATAGTGCCCTCCTCCCGTTTGACCCGTATAGGGTGGCATGGAAGCACCATAGTGTGGTGGACCTTGACTATTAGGAGCTACAAAGCCGTAATTTGGAGAGTAAGCAGGTTGTTGATACTTTCCCCCATAAGGTGAAGAACCCTATCCATACTGCGTCCCATAATAGGTCCCATAAGTCATCGCATGAGATGTCCCATGGGACACGCCGTAAGTAGGAACATATGCTCCAGAAGTAGGAATATACATTCTCGAAGTAGGAATGTGACCTCTAGAAGTATGAGCATGACCTCCTGAAACAATGGGTGGTTCATGAAGCTAAGACACAACTGGTCTAGTAACCGCAGTACGGACATAACTCGTAGCAACGTTTCGGGACGAAGGACCACATGAATGAGGTGGAGGGTGAACATTTGAAGAACTAGGGACAGAGGATGGAGGGATCTATGTAATTATGTACGTACTATTCCCTATAGTCACTCGTCTAGGATCTCGTATCTTAATAGGATCACTAAACCTAGACCTAGGAGGAATAGGTGATGTAACTTTCACCACGGGGATGGAAGGTGCAATGTGACTAGTGCTCCCAAACCTCTCCACATGGTAAGGAATGAGAGTGCCCCCAGGCATAGTGTTAGGATCGAACTCAAATTCGACATGAAATGCCAAATCATGTGTGGGAAAACTAGACATACCATAACTACCATAACTAGTGCTTGCGGGTTCAAAATCAGTCTCGACGTCCTCCGGCATTCCATACCAATAATGCGTCAATGGGGAATCAACCCTAGAGTGAGCAGGTCTATCATGAAAGGTTCCTATCTCTGAAATCACAGGATCTAACTCATCCAATTCGGGTGAAGGATCGTAAGTAGGAGTAAACTCCCCATCTTCCACTTGAATGGGAGAAGGTGGTTCAGGAATACCTTCCATATGGTCTCCCATGGTGTGTGAATCAATGTGTGAAATAGTCTGTCTAGACTATCTATGTCTCTCTCCCAAAGGATGAGGAGATGTAGAAGGCGAAAGTCCTGCTAAACGATGAGAACGGTGAGGAGCCTCACCCGAATCCACAATGACTCAAAAAATAGAAAAGACTCTCTATCTATGCAAACCCTAGGAAAGCTATCATGCACAGAGCAATCACCAATAAAATCTAAAGCCAAATGCAAGCAATCAAGGGAAAGATAAGTGAGCTCCCGAGTGAAGCAGGTATGTCTCACCTAGGAGAGGCTTGAGACTCCCATACACAACCAGCGGAGGTACATAACTAATCATTGTGGTCCTCAGCTTCAACACGTAAAGCAACCGTGTTGTCTAACCCCAACCTGGCCGGGACACCTGCCGAATAACCCCTGCAAAGTACCCCCTCAATATCCTAGGTAAGGCCACTAAGGTCACCTCAATATAATCAATGCTCAGGTGGATAGTCGCAGGAGGAATTGACCTTATGGGTAGGGTACCAAAGCCCGAAACTCTCGAAAGAGCCCCCAGATACTCATACAATCCTAGAAATATCTTCTGTGCTACTCAGTTATGACTAGGGGTCATCCCAATCAATAACTGCTCACACTGCCTCGTGCTTAACTCCCTTTTGAGAGGAGGATCTTGAGAAACATTGGTTATACCAAGGATTTCACACACTCACCTGGACAGACACACAGATGTTGTTGTTTAGTGATCTTGGAGAATTTACTCACAATGAACTATTCCAAGATCCTAAAACCTAATCTTGTTGGTGCACCCTATAAAAGAAAAGAGTGTAGTTCATTTTAATTAAGCGTTGATTTTAACTGGCTTTATTACTCAAAAGAGGGATATGGCCGTGCAACTAATGGTGTTATGACACAACATGAAGTAAAATGCACACCTAACAATCAATGCAAATGCATTGTGTCCATGAAAACAGGGTATGCTACTACGTGAAATGCACAATTTTTCTTCAAATGATGAATGCAAGCTTTCCCATATGAAATCCTAACTAATACTCCAAAGCAAATCTAGTGCAAGTACAATGCAAAATGCAAAATGCAATGCCATGATGATAAGCAAATATTTTTGGATTTTTTGAAATAAAATGAGATACAAAAAGAAAAAGAATGATTCGACACCCCCCAGACTCTGCAAGCACACTCAAACAGCACTCAAGCAAAGCACTAAGGTAAAAGAAATCTAATGCACTAATCCCAAACAAAAAATTGAAAATGCCATGACAAGAACCTTCTTAAAAAAAAATTTGCTCTAAACAAAACGTCTCTAGTCAGAAACAGAGGTATAAACAGACTCAGGAAGTGTCAAAGGAGACTCAACAATCATCAAAATTCACCCAACAACCATTTAAATTCCACTAAAATGCAAAACTAAAGGCATACACGACTTTTCGTAGTAAACCCGCATGTATACACGGAAATCACAGAGAAACCCGGATGTATACGCAACTGTGAGTTAAAAACTCGCGTACATGAAGAAAGGTACATAAAAATCAAGGTAAACAGACAAGCTGAGACAATATTCACACCAATCAGGCACTACCAGGAAAACATGCCCCTAGACCCGACACAGAAACAAGAGAGAAAGAGCAATTCAAAGTCATTGAATGCCAATAGAAAACCCCCAAAGGACAACTACTAGGAACTCCCCAGTGGAGTCGCCAATTCTGTTACGGAGAGAAATTCCTATGGCTTGGGGTACCACAACAGACAGCTTGACTTTAGAAATCAATCCTTTCCAATATGCAATAGAAATTAAATGTCTAACACTAAAGGATCAGACCTTGTACCTTATTCCGAACGGTTGAAGTATATCCCCATTAAGCTTTCCAACTTCGGCTTGAATTGATAGATTACTTCCTCAACAATAAGTAAACAATACAAGCATTCTATATATCATGGTGTTAGATCTATTCTAGCATATATAATAAATAATGTATAAGCATTCGACATAATCCCATGGATAAAATATTCATTCAAACACACATTATTGGACAGGAAAATATATTTCTATTAATATAAATCAAATATTACAAGATACAACCTCTGATGACACGTCTACAAACCGGAGAAAATGAATCCCCCACTTGGGCCTCCACCACCTCAATCCTCCATCTCTCGATAGCAAGCTCACAAGCAAAAGGAAAGCTTGGGAAGAGCACACTAGTGCTCCAAGGGACAAAGGGATGTAGACTCAAGCATAAGTTCCGTCAACAATGGACTATAGTTTCTTTTATCTCAATTCTCTCATATGCCTTCAATGTACCATAGAGTTCCTTATATAGCTTTTCAAAGGGGTAATGAAAGGTTGAATCCAAGTGATCTCAAGGCATAGGGAAGGACAGGAGTCAAGTGAGTCAGATCCATGTCAAGGAAAACTCCAAAAGGATTTGGATTTTGTACACATCCCGATGTATGCGGTTTTAGTGGTCAAACCTGCGTATATATGGGCTTATAGGTTTAAAAGTCACGTGTATCATTTTTCACATGTTTTTAGGGATGATCAAGGAAACATCAAAGGACAAAAAATGGTCCATGGGTTCTAAGGAGTCTGCAGCAGGACAGGGGAAGGCCATACAAAGTGTGATTAACCGGAGTGGTGAAATCAGCTATAACAGATGCCCCCTAATGTGTGAGGTCAGAGGGGTCATACGATGGCCGAAATACATTATAATTCCATCCTAGAAGTGGAGTGATGAAGGATCCCAAATGGAATACTAGCCACCCAATCAGCATAGTGCAATAGTACAACTCTGCACATAACTGTAAATACATATAGCAGTCCCAGATACATAAGAGTACAATGGCCATGAATAGGCATGATACAAGATATCACATAAGTGGTCATCGCCACATACAATATATATAGATCAGAATATCCATGATGAAGATATACAAAGGACCATGATCTCCATAATGGCTGAAGATATATAACAGATCAAGATCTCCATAGTGGCTGGAAGTATCTGACGTGTACTAGAATCAAGTCACGAGAGCTAAAATCTCATGAACACTGGCATGATAAAGGAGGTAGCATATAAGAGACGCCACCAATCTAGAAAGTCTTCTACACACACCGCTACGAATACATGTCCTACTATGCAAATAGAGGTGTCGAGGTCGAACATAGTAGTCCATCATCTGATTACCAGTCATTAATGTATACCGTTAACAGACGCGAGATCACCCACCGATAATGAAAATGGGAATCAAGGTACTAGAGTGCAACCTAACAAGTGTGAATAAAGGTGTTGAGGTCGAACAATTGAGAGGATCCATTGATCAGGGGACATTGATGTATTCCCAAAAAATGTCAATGGCGAGAGAACCTGCCACTGATGACTGCAAGTCTCAAGGCACTCAAAATGACTCTAGATTGTGA
Source organism: Pseudotsuga menziesii (assembly GCA_001517045.1). Taxonomy (NCBI): domain Eukaryota; kingdom Viridiplantae; phylum Streptophyta; class Pinopsida; order Pinales; family Pinaceae; genus Pseudotsuga; species Pseudotsuga menziesii. The sequence goes on from LPNX010444977.1 coordinate 178,898, forward strand.
TCCCAGAATAAATGATATGAAGTTGATGGGATGAAATCCGCTGGAAGGAGGGAATTAAGGCATCCCCCATCATCCAACACGAGGTACTCAACCAAGCTGTATAATGTGAAAGGAATCAATCATAAGGTGAATGAACCAGTAACTATACTGGGAATGGCCGACATGCAAAGTCAAGATAACTGAGGAATGGCCGACTCAAGCTTCAACTTCCTTTGAACAAGAGCATAACGGCGTATGGTGACTGAATAAAGGTAGCATAGACTTGATATACAAACTAGGACATCTCTGCGACACATGAGGCATCAATAGAGGCTCCATATGAACTGGAAGCTTAACCAGTCAGTGGAGATAAAATTAGATAAACGACTACAACTCCTAAATTCAAACTATAACCCAACCAATGGATGTGATATACAGTGCTCTGTTGGAAGGCAACACGACTCGACAGCTGCCACAGATAACATCTTTCTTTGTCCGGCTTTTTGGTTTTTTGATTTTTTTGGACTTTTTCAGTTATTTAAAAAGCTTGAAAAAAGAATAAAATAGCTTTATATTTACATACTAGGAGGAGATGAGTGTCATAAGGGCAAACAAACTAGTTCCAAGCAGCAGAACATACCTATGCTCAATGCAAAAATACATGTGTAGGATATCGACACTCAGGGGAAAATCCCCTCCCGGTAAAAAGGGAATCAAGCTGCGAAGGATATAAAAAATGGCTCTACATGGCTAGACATGAGAGAAGCTCGGGCTATATGGCTGAAACGCAATGTCAGGGAAGCCGGCATAAAGATCAATAAGGCAGGAAAATCTCATGATAATGCATTCAAAACTTGACATGAGGGAGTCCTGAAGAAAATAGGCCAGCAAAAGATCAAGAGGAGTATGAGGCTCTTGTGAAATGTCATGGTAGTACTATACAACGGACTCCCACACCCTAAAGGAGAAACGTGAGCATGGGCACCAACTGGAAATAAGGTGCTAACTAGGGTACCCATGTAAGGTGAAGTTCTACCACTCATATCATGCCACTTCTAAAGCAACAAGAAGGTTCTGTAACATAATAGAGTGGGTTTGTACCTAAGATCATGATGAGATGGTCAAAAGGTTATGCAAAATGCAAACGGTGGTCAAACCTAACCTATATGCTAGTTTAGATATGATACCTGATATCAATACGAACAGGTCAATCCAACGGCTGAAACGGCACTGAAAAAGGTCCTCTACGTCATGAATTATGTCAAAAACTGTCCAAAATGGTTAGAAAATATCGAAACTATAGGAAAGGGGGTAAAAAATTTCAAATATTTGAAAATTTTCTATAAATAGTAAACAATTCAAAATATTATAAATCATTTGAAACTTTTACCCATTTCAACAGTGAATTCCAAGAGATCCAGCCGGCGGAATCCACTACCGTTTCTTCCAGGTATTTACTCATGCTCTTCCCTTTCATTTTGATACAATTTTTATGAATTTTCATGGTCAATTAAGCTTTCTAGGCCAACCCAAAATGTGCACTACGACCCACACAGAAATCGAGGTTTTTTCCACGTATAGGGATAGATATACGTGGAAAATACCCTCAAACCCGCATACATACGCGGTTGTTTTGAAAACAGTCATGTATGAGGGCGCGCATATGGTTTTTTCAATAAAATAATGGTCAAATTTGCAATTTCTTGTGCAGGATGGTCCTAGAGTGGAGAGAGTGTGAGCATGGTGAAGTAGAGGAAGCAGTAAGGGCCGATTTAATGGCTCAACAAGCTTTACGTGCATGCAGACTCTACAAGTTTTGGTGTCTTGGTGGGTTGAGGACCAAACCAAGACTATTACAGATGCTGGTGGATTACTGGGATCCAGAATCGGAGTCCTTCCATATAAATGGGATGTCCCTCACCATAGAGGTGGAGGACATATAATTCATTACTGGGCTTTCTAGATGAGGGGAAGTGGTGAACCTTCGATCTCGTGGTGGGCCAGGAGGTGGCTTGACTATCGACGAGTACATTGCACTGTACTGTTATCTAGACACAGAGAAGGTGGGGAGTCAGGTCCCTACCAACACTATACAGGTACTGGGCCTAAAGGCCATATTATTGACACTGGACAGGATAGTAGGCTTGGCATCACTCCACCAGGCCTCGCGACCTCTAATGTTCTATGCAATGGAGTGCATGAGATCCACGATCTATGATTGGAGCACTACACTAATTAGCAACATGAAACATCAGCTCAGTGAGTGTAAGGCAAGCAGAGTGCGGAACTTCAGGTTCAGCAGTATTTTGAGCATGTTTTTCTTCGAGCGTGTTCTAGGATTGAGCCCCAGAGTGGACGTTCCTCTTCACGGGGTTCAAGATCTAGCTCAACGGTGTTGGGAAGATGCTATGTGTAGATTTGGGGGTGGTAGGGTGGCCAACCCATATCTAGCTGAGTTCTTTCCATGGTGGCGACGATAGATAGTTTCCATCGATGACTACCCCTATGTAGGGATAGATTTTTGGGGGGGGCCGGACATGCCGTTACCACCAAGATCGGCATATGGAGATATAGGTAACGAATCTCAACCCTTTCTTTTTAAATTTTAAGTTATTTAATTTTTTTGTATTTTCTTGATTATATGAAATCAAAAAGACATATTTTTGGGTGATAATACACAGTGACATCTACCATTTATGTGTAGATGTGGGACCACGATGGCTAAAGGGCTTCCCTCTTCATAGACAGAGGCGAAGAGGAGATGACATCACGGGTGTGGATGCGGAGCGGATGCTCCAGAGCATTCATACCAATTTTGTGAGACTGACACATAGAGTTCCCATGGCGCAAGTCGAGGACTTTCCTGAGGCTATGCAGTGGAAGGTGGTGGGTGTACCATGCGCATGGGTGCATTTATTTCGATGGATATCTAGAGCCGTAGTGACCTTCCATGATCACAACCCTCCTCCTCCTCCACAGGATTAGACACCTGGGAGTGTATACATTTTGTATTACTGTGTATTATATGATGGTGACTCGAAAGCCCCAATTTTGTATCATGACACTATGTATTATCACATTTTGGATGTATATATAAAAAGTTTTATGGTGATCGATTTATTTATTTACATGTGTAAAAATTGTGTTTGTGATTAATTTATTGTGAATGAAACAAATGCCAATCTAACACGTAGTTAGCATATGAGTCAGCAACTTGATTATTATTTCTTGGAATATGTATATATGTTATATTGTCAAATTATCGTTCTAACAATATCACACATAAGAATCTTCTCAATAATGTCATATCTCTAACATGGTACAAAACATTGAGCTGTGACACTACTAACTCCGAATCAAGATGTACCTCAAGAGATAGAACTCCATGTAAAATGGAATCCCATACAAGCTCGATAACGACGCTGTATTCAGCAACATTGTTGGAAGATGGCCATAGACATACGCCTCCTGAAGACAGTACCTGACCCATAGGGGGATAAATCACCCAAGCGGCAGAGGCTGAGTGTTGAGTGTGATGGCTTGCACCATCCGCGAATCCTATGTAAGTGGAAGATTCCATTGACATCTGCCAAAAGAAACGGAAACTAATCACAAAACCGATCACGATAAGAAAAAGACCTAACTATGCAAAGCTGTACAATAATATACAATAAGAAACCTTGGCTGAAGATCATGCATAGTAATTTTTAAGATAGATCCCATTTCTAGGCTCCACCAAGGTCATTCCCTCGTAATCCACCAACTCATACGCACCCTTCTCTAACACACGCTTGACCACGTAAGGACCACGCCACATAGGATTAAATTTCCCTACCCCCAAGGATTCTTTTGGTTGATACCACCAAAAGAACTAAGTCCCCTTCACTAAACCTCCTTGGATGGAGAGACTTATCATACTGGAACTTTACATGACATTTATTGACTTCTAGAGCCACAAAGGCATCCCGACGCTGCTCATCAAGTTGCTCAAGGTGAACCAAACACTCCTCCAATGGGGAAGTGTCTGGTAAGAGTTCTATAGCTAGCTTCAACGAAGAAATTTTGCATTCAAATGGAAATATCAACTCCACTCCATGTACAATATGATATGGAGAAAAACTAGTGGCAGTCTTAATAGCGGTTGGATATTCCCATAAAGAAGGATATAACATGATGTGTCGATTGTTCTTGCTTTGTGCGATGGTTCGTTGGAGAATAGATTTGAGTGATTTATTCACTACCTCTACCTGTCCATTCACTTGAGGGTAGTAAGAAGAGGAATGCTCTTGCTTATACCCTAACTTGGATGCAAACTCTTCCATCATACGATTATGAAAGTGCGAGCCATGGTCAATGACAAGCTCTTTCAGAATCCCAAACCGAGTAATGATTTGGTTTAACATAAAGTGAGTGGCTGTCTCACCATCAGATTTTACTGTAGGCAGAGCCTCAACCCATTTCGTGAAGTAATCAACAGCCACTATGATATGATGGTTCCCCCCAGCCAAAGCTAGGTTGCAATCCATAAAATCGAGCCCCTACTTGGTGAAGGGACCGACGGTGATAATGGGATGTAACGGGGTAGGTTTTGAGCACATATTACATGTGAAGACCTGGAAAGGGTGGCACCTCTTGACCACATCAACACAATCCTTAAATATCGACGGCCAGAAATAACCCTCTCTTAAAATATTTTAAGCTGTAGAAAGCCCAGACAAATGACCACCACACGCCCCTCCGTGGCAATCATTCAACACTACCTCAACCTCTTCATGAGTTAAACAATGTCGTGAAATGGAATCTACCCCACGGTGGTATAAAGTGCTATCCACTATGAGATAGTTCTTAGATACATCATGTAATCATTGTCGTTCATCTCGCGAGAGGTGAGTAGGGGTCTTCAGTGTTTGTAAATATATTATAATATCCCCATACCATGGGTCTAACGTTGAGATTAAGAATATGCGTTCATCGACAAATGTATCTTCACAAACCAACTCCTCGGCCTCACTTGGGAAATCCGATATAAGCTCTACAAAAATTAAAGACTTCTTCAATTTTGCCGAAACAAACTCGAGATCGAATTCTTGCAGAATGACAATCCATTTATTATATTTCCCCCAATCATCCTTTGGGTGAGGATGAATTGAAATGGATTGACATGGGCTACAACCAAGGTCTGGCGAAGGAGAATATAATGTCTCAACCACTGAACTACATGTACGGTAGCTAAAGCAAGGTTCTCGACATGAGAATAATGAATCTTTGCATCAATAAGGTTTCGGCTCAAGTAATATATGACATGCTCTTGGAGCTCCTCATCCTCTTGAACTAAAACCATACCAATCATCTCTAAGGACCCGGCCACATATAATAGAAAATCATGGCTATAATCTGGGGGACTAATCACCATGGCTGATGCTAGGGCTCACTTGAGTGCATCAAAGGACTCCTAGGCTCGCTCATCCCAATAAAAGGGGGTGTCCTTCTCCAAGAGACACATGAAGCCTCTAGTCAAATTGGCAAAATTGACAACAAATCTTCACAAGAAGTTTTCCATGCCTTGCAAACACTGAAGATGACGAATATTCTTCGGGGGAGACAACTGAAGTATTGCCTCAACCTTCAAAGGGTCAACTCTTATACCCTCTTTAGAAATGATGAATCCTAACAAATGCCCTGATTTCACACAAAAGATGCACTTGTGAGGGTTTAATCTAACTGAATAGTGCCGACATCTTTCGAATACCAATCTCAAGTGATAGGGATGACGCATTCTCATGTAAGAATGAGAAGCAAGGTCATCCAAAAATACCTCAATAATTGACTTGAGATCGTGGAAGATCAAGGTCATTTCCCGCTAAAATGTAGCTCTGGCGTTTTTAAGGCCAAAAGGAATTTTTTGATATGCAAACATTCTCCAAGGACAAATAAATGCAGTCTTATGTTGGTCCTTAGGTTTAATCTGTATCTGATTATATCCAAAAAATCCTTCCATAAAGGATAACACCTCACTACCCGCACACTCATCCAAAATCTGATCAATAATTGGTGTGGGGAAATTGTCCTTAGGACAGGAACGATTCAAATCGTGGAAATCAGTACATATGCGGATCGCTCCCTGCTTCTTATCAACTGAAATGGGGTTTGAGACCCACTTCGTCAAGGGAATGGGATAGATGAAATTGGCTTTCAACAGCTTCTCTATCTCTGCCTTAATCGCGGGTGCTTTCCTAGGATTCACCACACGTAAACGTTGTCGAATAGGCTTAGCATTGGTGTAAGTCTTAATCTCATGCTCAACAATACGAGGGTCAATACCTGGCATCTCGTCGTATGACCAAGCAAAAATATCATAGAATTCCTTAAATAGCTCGGTGTATTCAAGAATCTCAGCATGGGAACATTCCACCCCAATATAGACATTCTCTATCATGCTAGGATTGCGAGAGATGTTGATAGGAATCGTTGTAGGTATATTTGCCATGTTTCCATCAGCCATTGGACCAGGAGAGCTTAATGGAACCATAGGAATACCAACTCTCTGACTAAGAACCGCCCTAAAATCCTCACGCTCTAAACAGTCAAGCTCTAGAAGAAAGTACGATCTATGATGAAGTACCTCCGATGGTGGCTCAACTCCCGACATAGCCTCAATAATCACTTCATCTGACGGGAAAACTGTATCAAGGTAGTCATGTGCATGAGAATACTATACTTCCCATGCCGATAGCACATAAGGGTCATCCTCCTCCGTCCGTGAAGAGGAAGGACTAGGCTCTACAACAGAGTTGAGATTAGCTTGATAAGCTATCATAGCTGAAAGAAATGGCATGTTCGTCATGATGGGCTCACTCGAAGTACTCGGTGTAGGAAGAATCCAAGGATCGTCCATATGACTCGTGTGAAAAGACACCAATGTCATAGATGTCGAAGCCTCATTATAACTAGATCCTATCATGAGGATCGGTGCAGGACAACTAAAGCTTCCCATGAGGGAGGGGTACATGCCTACACCCACACTCCCAGTTGCCGACTGAGAGTGCTCGACGATCGAGATCGAAGCTCCCAAAGATGCGGTAATAGATGGATTCTTGAATGTCGTTTGATCAATCGTTATGATCTTTCTATTATGTGGAAAGAATACAACGCAGAACAAGGAAGAAGCAACGTCTTGCATACTATACATCCAGTTCCTACCCAACAAGAGATTGTGGTCAAGGGGCTCATCAACCACCTCGACCTCTATCGCAATGGACTTCCCTCCCAAATGGACTTTAAGGGAAGGAAGGATGTTGTGCAGCCTAAAATATCTCCCATCGAGTGCAGTTAACATGGTTGCTGATTTAGATAGCTTAGGAGAACCTAGACCCTTCCAACAGGATAAAGACATCAGAGAAGCAACAGCGCCCTCATCAATCACAGTGCGCTTGACAGTCATATTAAGACATTTTACATGAATCAAGAGAGACACATAGTAGGGAAAGTGAGGCTGAATTCCTGCAGTTTCAAATTTGATCATGGAGGAAGAATCATCATCATTCACACCAAGGGAAGAAAGCAACGCCTTCCTTTGCGAAGGACAACTCTAAAGCACTTCCAATGCAAACATCGCACAAGGAGTGTGGCCCAAATCTTCGACAACTGAACAGTTCTGGGCGGCTCGAGCATTTGGATTATGCCCTAAATGCTTAAGGACTCCCTTAGGAATGCGAGGTGCAATCTCAGGTTTATCCATAGGTTTCTCAATATGCAAAGGGGACCCTGGTGGATCAGGCTCTTTGCCTAGGCTGGGTTGTGACGAACCATAATCTTTTGCATGGGTCACAACTTTCGCAGTAGGGACCATGTTAATGCACCCACGACCACTACCCTCTGGCAGATCATGATCATCACCAAAATGGTCATGGGACTTTGAGTTCATATTTTGATTATGCGGTAAAGGGTTAGTTAGCACAGCTGGGCCTGTGCCAAGAATCTCGAAGCTTCCTCAATATGAGGGCACAAGTAATTGAGGTGATCATCCTTACATAAATTGCAAGGGAACTTAACCTTACGCTTAGCTTGCTTGTCCCTCGCAGCATTTCTTCCTTTCTTGTCATTACTGTTAGCATTCTCATTCTTATTCCCACCCTTCCAATTATTTTTACCATTATTCCCACCCTTCCACTAGTTACCCTTCTGGTCCGATGATTGCATAGAAAGTACACTCGTCGTTTGGGCGGGTTTAGATGAAGCCATATCTTGTCCCAAAGTAGATTGGTTGATTGACAATTGACTAAATTGTTTTGCAACTGAATCCACAGATTTTTCACTTGCAAAACCCACAATGCCATCGACATGTGGTCTAGGTTTGACTTTGGGGTCAAAACTGGAATGAGGGGCATTGGGAATAATCTCATACAACAAACCGAACTGAGCATAAATCAAGTCCAGTTCCTGTGCCCTAAAAATCACTTGTTCCTCATTCTGCACTCCAGATGTGGAAACATCCTTCGCTATATATGGCAATAATGACTTGAGGAACCACTCAAGGAGGAACTCCGGTGGTATAAAGGTTTTAATTAACCTCTTCTGTCTACGCCACTCTTGAATATGATCAGAGATATGTGTGGCTTTATCTTGCCGAAAAGTCGACAAGAGTTCAGTACCAACGTCATAACGTACCGGTAGCTGGAAGTGATTAATAAAATTCATCGCAAGGTCGTCAAACAAAGCAAAATCTCTCCTAGGTAACTCTATATACCACTTCGCGGTAGGCCCTATAAGGGTGCATTGAAATAGTATCAAATGAACTGAGTCCTGATGTAGGGAATTCGAAGAGCACCATAGGTGAAACATAGTAACATGTTCACTCGAATCCTCTCCCAGTTTTTTCTCGAACTTAGGTATGTCTGAAGGAAGTTTGGTAGGGACAGCTAGCCAAGCCGGGTCGTGAGCCACAGGATTGTTCGTCAGTCTCGACAAGTCAGGAAGATTGAGCGTCATGAGGAAAGGGATCCTAGGATGATGAGGTTGATGGACCACTCCCTGATTCATATAGGGCTGATTACCACCATGGCCTTGGCCATAGTGTCCTCCTCCCGTATGACCTGTATAAGGTGGCATGGAAGCACCATAGTGTGGTGGACCTTGACTAGTAGGGGATACAAAGCCGTAATTAGGAGAGTAAGCAGGTTGTTGATACCCACCTCCATAAGGTGAAGAACCCTGTCCATACTGTGTCCCATAATAGGGTCCATAAGTCATCGCATGTGATGCCCCATGAGACACTCCGTAGGTAGGAAGATACGCTCCGGAAGTAGGGATATACATACCATAAGTAGGTATATACACCCCGGAAGTAGTTACATGACCTCTAGAAGTATGAACATAGCCTCCCGAAGCAACGAATGGTATGTAAACCTGAGACACAATCGGTCTAGTAACCATAGTACGGACCTGACTCGTAGCCATGTGCCGGCTCGAAGGACCACGTGAATAAGGTGGAGGATGAACATTTGAAGAAGTAGGGACCAGGGACGGAGGGACCTGAGTAATAATGTACGTTTTATTCCTTATCGTTACCCGTCTCAGGTCTGGTATCCTAATAGGATCACTAACCCTAGACCTAAAAGGAATATATGACGTAGCTTCCACCGCTGGGATGGAAGGTGCAATGTGACTAGTGCTCCCAAACCTCTCCGCGTGGTAAGGAATGAGAGTGCCCCCAGGCATAGTGTTAGGCTCAAACTTAGATTCGACATGAAATGTCAAATTGTGTGTGGGAAAACTAGACATACCATAACTACAATAACTAGTGCTTGCGGGTGGAAAATGAGTCTCGGCATCCTCTGACATTCCATACCGGTAATGCGTCAATGGGGAATTGACCCTAGAGTGAGTAGGTATATCATGAGAGGTTCCTATCTTAGAAATCATAGGACCTAACTCAGCCAAGTTAGGTGAAGGATCGTAAGTAGGAGTAAACTCCCCATCGTCCACACGAATGGGAGATGGTGGTTTAGGAATATCCTCTACATGGTCTCCCATGGTGTCTGAATCAATGTGTGAGATAGTCTGCCTGGACTGTCTAGGTCTCTCTCCCAAAGGAGGAGGAGAAGTAGAAGGTGGAAGTCCTTCTAAGCGATGAGAACAATAGGGAGCCGCACCTGAATCCATAATGACTCAAAAAATAAAAAGACTCTCTATTTACGCAAACCCTAGGCCATCTACCGTGCACAGAGCAATCACTAATAAAATCTAAATCCAAATGAAAGAAAATAAGGGCTAGATAAGTGAGCTCCCGAATGAAGCAGGTATGTCTCGCCTAGGAGAGGCTTGGGAGCACTAGTCACATTGCACCTTCCATCCTAGTGGTGGAAGCTGCGTCATATATTCCTCCTAGGTCTAGGGTTAGTGATCCTATTAGGATACCAAACCCGAGACAAAATGAAATCTCCCCTAGGTAACCTATATACCACTTCGTGGCAGGCCCTGTAAGGGTGTGTTGAAATAGTCTCAAATGAACTAAGTCCTGATGTAAGGAATTTGAAGAGCACCATAGGTGTAACGTAGTAACAAGTTCACTCAGATCCTCTCCCAATTTTCCCTCAAACTTAGGTATGTCCGAAGAAATTTTGGTAGGGACAGCCAGCTAAGCCGAGTTGTGAGCCACAGGATCATTCGTTAGTCTCGACAAGTCAGGAAGATTGAGTGTCACAAGGAAAGGGATCCTAGGATGATGAGGTCGATGGACCGCTCCCTAATTCATATAGGGCTGATTACCACCATGGCCTTGGCCATAGTGTCCTCCTCCCATATGACCCGTAGAGGGTGGCGTGGAAGAACCATAGTGCGATGGACCTTGACTAGTAGGGGCTACAAATCTGTAACCAGGAGAGTAAGCAGGTTGTTGATACCCGCCTCCATAAGGTGAAGAACCCTGTCCATACTGCGTCCCATAATAGGGTCCATAAGTCATTGCATGCGATGCCCCATGAGACACTCCGTAGGTAGGAAGATACGCTACAGAAGTAGGGATATATTCCCTGGAAGTAGTTACATGACCTCTAGAAGTATGGACATAGCCTCGCGAAGCAACGGGCAGTATGTAAACCTGAGACACAATCGATCTAGTAACTGCAGTACAGACCTGACTCGTAGCCATGTGTCGACTTGAAGGACCACATGAATAAGGTGGAGGATGAACATTTGAAGAAGTAGGGACCAAGGATGGAGGGACGAGAATGGTGGGGAGCTACACCCAAATCCACAATGACTCAAAAAATAAAAAAGACTCTCTATTTATGCAAACCCTAGGCCAAATACCGTGTACAGAGCAATCACTAATAAAATCTAAAGCCAAATGCAAGAAAACAAGGGTTGGATAAGTAAGCTCCTGAATGAGGTAGGTATGTCTCACTTAGGAGAGGCTTGAGACTCCCATACACAACAAGCGGAGGTACGTAACCAATTATTGTGGCCCTCAGCTTCAACACGTAAAGCGACTATGCTGTCTAACCCCAACCTGGCCGGGACACCCACAGAATAACCCCTGCAAAGTACCCCCTTGATATCCTAGGTAAGGCCACTAAGGTCACCTCAATATAATAAATGCTTAGGCAGACATTCGCAGGCGGATTGACCGTATGGGCAGGGTAGCAAAGCATGAAACTCTCAAAAGAGCCCCCAGATACGAATACAATCCTGGAAATATCTCCAGTGCTACTCAGTTATGACTAGGGGTCATCCCAATCAATAACCACTCACACTTCCTCATGCTTAACTCCCTTTTGAGAGGAGGATCTTGAGAAACACTGGTTATACCAAGGATTTCACACACTCACCTGGAAAGACACATACATGTTGTCATTTAGTGATCTTGGAGAATTTACTTACAATGAACTATTCCAAGATCCTAAAACCTAAGCTTGTTGGTGCACCCTAGAAAAGAAAAGAGTGTAATTCATTTTAATTTAGCGTTGATTTTAATTGGCTTTATTACTCAAAAAAGGGATATGACCATGCAACTAATGGTGTTATGACGCAACATTAAGTAAAATGCACACCTAACAATCAATGTAAATGCATTGTGTCCATGAAAACAAGGTATTCTACTACGTGAAATGCACAATTTTTCTTCAAATGATGAGTGCAAACTTTTCCTATATGAAGTCCTAACTAGTACTCCAAAGCAAATCTAGTGCTGCAAAGATACAAAATGTAATGCATGATGATAAGCAAATGTTTTTGTATTTTTTGAAATAAAATGAGATGCGAAAAGCAAAATAATGATTCTCCAACCCCTAGACTCTGCAAGCACACACAAACAGCACTCAAGCAAAGCACTAAGGTAAAAGAACTCTAATGCACTAATCTCAAACAAAAAATCAAAAATGCCATGACAAGAACCTTCTTAAAAAAAAATGTTTCTAGTTAGAAACCGAGGTCCAAACAGACTCACGCAGTGCCAAAGGAGACTCAGCAAATATCAAAATTCACCCAGCAACCAATTAACTCCCACAAAAAGGTAAAATCAAGGGCATACACAACTGTTCACAGTAAACCCGTGTGTATACACGTAAATCATAGAGAAATCCGTGTGTATACGCGACTATGAGTGAAAAAATCGCGTACAGGAAGAAAGGTGCATCAACTTCAAGGCAAACAGAAAAGATAAGACAAACTTCACACCAATCAGACACTACATGGCATACATGCCCCTAGACCAGACACATAAACAAGAGAGAAAGAGAAATTCAAATTCATTGAATGCCGATAAAACAACCCCCAAAGGACAACTACTAGGAACTCCCCGGTGGAGTCACCAATTCTGTTACGGAGAGAAATTCCTATGGCTTAGGGTACCACAACAGATAGATTAACTCCAGAAATCAATCCTTTCCAATATGCAATAGAAATTAAATGTCTAACACTAAAGGATCAGACCTCGTACCTTATTCCAAACGGTTGAAGGAGATCCCCGTTGAGCTTTCCAACTTCGGCTTGAATTGATAGATTACTTCCTCAACAATAAGTAAACAATACAAGCATTCTATATATCATGTTGTTAGATCTATTGTAGCATATATAATCAATAATGTATAAGCATTTGACATAATCCCATGGATAAAATATTCATTCAAACACACATTATTGGACGGGAAAAGATATTTCTATTAATATAAATAAGAGATTACAAGATACAACCTCTGACGGCACATCTGCGAACCGGAGAAACTGAATCCCCCACTTGGGCCTCCACCACCTCAATCCTCCATCTCTCGATAGCAAGCTCACAAGAAAAAGGCAAGCTTGGGAAGAACACTCTAGTCCTCCAAGGGACAAAGGGATGCATACTCAAGCATAAGTTCCAAAAACAATGGACTATAGTTTCTTTGCTCTCAATTCTCTCATATGCCTTCAATGTACCATAGAGTTCCTTATATATATTTTCAAATGGGTAATGAAAGGTCAAATTTGAGCGATCTTAAGGCATAGGGAAGGCCAGGAGTCAAGTGAGTTGGATCCATGTCAAGCAAAACTCCAAAAGGATTTGGATTTTGTACACATCCCGATGTACGCAGTTTTAGTGGTCAAACCCACGTATATACGTGCTTATAGGTTTAAAATTCGTGTGTATCATTTTTCACATGTTTTTAGGGATGATCAAGGAAACATCATCATTCCATTTTTTCAGGTATTTCTTTTTCTTGGGGTAGCAGGATCTGTCAAAAGTATGCCGAGTGGGTACTCGTTGGATGCGGAATTTAATTCCACATCCAACAAGCTCTCCCGATCGAAATTTGAGTAAAAACACAGGGAGATATGTCAAAAATACAAACCAAAAAAAGTAGTTTTTTTTTATGATACATATCCCCAAATTTATATTAGAAAGGTGTTTAAGACCTATACGGTATTTCAAATTTAAATCAATTTCATTGGCTAACACATGATGACATGGAATTTGAATAAAAGTTAAAAGGCCCATTTTGAGTTGAAATTTCCTCTAATGGCAGAGCCCTTTCAATGCGATGTTTTCAAACATGGTCGAATATAAGTGTTGAGACTTTCCAATGCAATGTTTACAAACATGGTCGGATGTAAGTGCAGAGCCCTTCCGATGCGATGTGTTCACACATGGTTGGATATAAGTGCTAAGCCATTCTGGCGTGATGTGTTTACACATGGTCATATGTGAGTGCTGGGCCTTTCTGACAAGATGAGGTCAGATGTGAGTGTTGGGTGTGAATTTCTAACAAGATGAGGTCAAATGTAAGAGCTAGGCGGGCCATTCTGACTTAGGGTCAGATATAAGTGCTGATGAAGACCTACATGAAGGGTAGGCCTACAACCAGCATGAAAAAGGGCTGGCTCTGTAGAACTTCCTATGACAAGAAGAATCGAGAGATAGCACCAATGATGACGATGATCCAGACTTGATGATGATCCAAATGTGATGACGATCCAGACTTGATGATGATCTAGATCAAGTAATGATCCAGATTTGATGATGATACAGTGATGATTCAGCAGTGATGATCCAGTGGTCGTGATGATGCAGATCCCGCGATGAAAAAGACTTGAAGAAGAAGATGACTTGAAGATGAAGGTGACTTGAAGACAATGATGACTTGAAGATGAAGAAGACTTGAAGATGAAGACAACTTGAAGATGAAGACAACTTGAGATGAAGACAACTTGAGATGAAGACAACTTGAAGATGAATATGATGAGATGATCCAATAGATACAGAGAAGAAGACCACTGCTGAAAATTGTGTCGAAAGAATACATTCCTAATTAAGAGGGAGTGTTGATGTAATTGTAACTTCGGAATGTATTCACCTATGTATCTTATGTCTTGTACCCTGATGTTTATTCCGGGATGTGTCTGTAATGTAATTGAGTCATGTCATGCCTCGATGTTCCGATCAGAGGGATCTATAATGTAAATAAGTCATGCCAAGTCATTGTGGGTAACCCTCCTATTGTTCAAGGGTTAAAGTCCCCGCAGTTTCAGGACACTAGGGTTATTAGACTCACATAGTAAAGTCGGCCCTAGTTGCATTTAGTCAAATTAGGAATTAGTATAAATAGAGAGTGAGCCTCTCTATTTATCATACACTCACTCACACTCAGTTGTAGTGCATAGTTGAGGAAGAATAAGACACTGGGGCTAGGAAGAAAGAGGTTGCTGCTGTCAGGAGATCAACTTACCCTTTTGGGGTTTTACTTTTGGTGCTGATTCTATCTCTGAGGAAGTTGTGAGGTTTTCTCCATTTACGGTTTCCCCAAGAAAAAACACTGTGTTCAATGTTTCTTGTGTTTGATTGTTGATTTTTTTATTCTCTCAGTTAAAGATCCTAATAATGCTAGCTTAATGTTAAAAATCTAACAAACCAGCCCCTTCTCCCTTCCATTCTAGATTCAAACTTTTTGCCACGTGTGCTTCCCTTGAAGTAGACGCCACCTTGTATCATCAGCTTGTTGGTAGTCTCTTATACATGACTCATTCCCGTCCTGACCTTTCCTTTTCCATTGGTCATGTTTCCCATTATATGCGAACACCTCATGAAAGTCACTGGAAAGCAACAAAAAGAATACTTCGATATATTCGAGGTACAATTCAGTTTGGGATTCATTACATTACAAGGGGGACACCTTTGTTGGTTGGTTTCACTGATTCAGATTGGGCCAGCGATCCTGATGATCGAAAGTCTACTGCAGGTTATGTTTTTAGTTTGTGATTTGGACCTGTCACTTGGGATTGTAAGAAACAACAAAATCTTGCTCTTTCTTCAGCAGAAGCAAAATATTGAGCTATGTTTAATTCCATTCAGGAAGCTTTATAGCTTCGACAGATCCTATCAGAGTTTGGATTCGAGCAGCAGCAGCCTACTCCACTTTGGTGCAACAATCAAAGTGCCATCAAGCTTGCCAAAGATCTAGTTCTACATCAACACAATAAACACCTTGAGCTAGATATGCACTTCATCATAAATCTTGTTCATGATCATGTTCTTGAAGTGCTCTATTTCCCTATAGATGATCAAGCTGTAGACATCTTCACCAAGTCTCTTACAGAAGCGAAGTTTTCTAAACTTTGAGCTATGTTAGGAGTTCATGAATGTGTCATTAAGGGGGGATAGGCTCTAATGCCTCCTCCTTCTCCTAATAGTGTCACTTTTGTAAATCCTTCAATCCTATCCCAATTTGTTATTAATGGGGGATGTTAGGATATTTAGACACTTATGAGTTAGGTAAGATCAACTTGTGTAATATATCCATTAGGTAAAGTGTGTTTCTTTAGTATGCATTAGTTTGAATTTGTAAATATTCTAATCTGATAGTCACGATATGCTCTAGACATAAAGTGATTTGATAGTTCAACTTCTCTTAGATCATACCTACCATTGATCCGTGGCTTAACACCCGATTGGTTCATGATCTCTATTTAAAGAGCATGGAGGGTCCTTGGCTAGTTGATCGATTATGAGAAGCTCGTTTGTAACTTTATTTCTTTTGCATAATAAATTGCTCCAAGTAGCTATTTGGCTAGGGCCTGTTGCCTCCTTTTCACACACCTGGATCACGTGGCAGAAATCTTCAAGCCACTCGGTGTGTCCTTGGGGGCAAGTATCGAGTCAACACTGTCACCTTGTTCTTGACTCCTCCATTTAGGCTCAACTCCTAACGAAGCCAAGGGGGGTAGACCCTATTAAGTTACTAAGGATGATTTCTTAGTGTAATGATGTTGTACTGAATCAGTTATTTAGGAGTTTGAATATTTTAACTATAAACAATCAAGATGACAAGATACGAAGATACACACGAAAGCACAAAGTTGATACACAATATATATATGAAGCAAAAAAGACCAGTGCCTTAAAAATGGAGTCAAAAGAGATCAGTGTGCTTGCATGTGTTTGGAATAAATGTTTTGCGATTGCATCTTGGTATGTGTTAATTTAAAAATGTAGTATGAATTGATTAAATTAGGCTAAAGGGGGACTCGAGATATACCCGAGAGTACTTGGAGTATGTCCAAAACAAAGCCGATACGGCTACCTGCAAGGAATATGTGGGATGAAATGGAGTCTCTGGGGCTGTGTTCGTAACACACCCGTTAGGGTGTGATAGAGATCGGCGCCCCGAGGTCACTTTTCAGTAGGTTCCCGCTTCCTTTGGGTATTTTTCCACCGTAAAGGTTTGATCGAGGTGTTGGATTTTCACCTGATGGTTTGTTAATTGGGGAGGGTGAGTCCTAATTATGAAAGTCACCCAAGTGCTTTTGATATAGCTTAACTGATCGAATGAACCACAGCCAAGTGCAGAGCATACACACTAGAGTCTAGTAAATTTTAATAAGTTATTAAGAGATGTGTTCTTGTTTAAAAGAAAAGCCTCCAAGAACCTCTTTCGATCCAAGTGGATCTCAATCGGGGAATCGAGGAGGGGTTAATTTTAAGGCTGCTGATAAAAAAATGATAGAAAAAATAAAAAACTACACAAATATGGTTTTCTGATTAATCCTACCACAAATCTCTTTCCCCTTTCGGGTCTCTCGGGAAATCGTGGGGTAAGTATTATGATTACTTTTGAAAGTAAGATATCGAATATGGAATTAACAACAAGATAAAATATACTACCCTGCAAATCAGATCAATTCTGGTAAAAGAAAATAAGCAGAAAATGACGAAAATGGCACCGACGTGAATCCCCCCAAGGGCGATGGGGAATGGGCTCGAAAGAGCCTATTCAAAGGATGATTTTATCACATAGGTTACAACATGAAAGAACTGATAAAACATATCTTTCTTGGTCCTTATACAGGCTGAAACCAAGATATTATAGTTTATGCAAAAAAACTACAAATTATGTGACAAAAGAGAGACCCCTGGGGGGATTTGAGCGCTCCAAAAGCCACTTTGGACAGCAGATTCCTTTATTCTTTGTCAGACCTGATAAATGACAGCAATCAAATTATAATAACAAATTACCCCAAATCACTTTAAGAGTGCCTTTGGGTCAGCCTACTTTATCTCAAAAAATTAATGAAATTAAACTAGCTAAACCGACGAAAAAGGAACCAAGGAAAGAAAGATTTCCTTGGGATCTTGGCTTGCTGTTTTTGCAGCCAATTAAAAGCACTGATTGCAGAATATTGAAATTATTTAACAGCAAATGAAACTTCCTTAACAGCAAGCTATGAATTTTTCAATAAACTACTTGCGAAACTAAGGCAATTTAGCTAGATCTCTTGAATTTGAACTTTATGTGCACAATGAAACTGAGATCTAGAAATTTGAAGGGATCTTGCTAATTATATCTATGTATGCTTTTCTTTATGAGATAGATCAGATTTAAAAAGAAACCTTAAAGTAACCAGTTTGAGGAAAGTTTAATAATTTTTAAAGGAGGAAGAGAGTGAAAGAGTGTTTGAAGCCTGGGAATGTTGGGCTTTGGATTCTGCTTTGGTGGAACACCGAGGGACTATGTCATTCATAATATACTGAAGATGAGGAATATTCAAACCAGCTCAACCTCTTCTACCAGTGAGATCACCTGCAACTTGAAAACCCTTGCACAAACAGATGGTTAAAACATAGGTGCTGCCGAAGGAGATGATTGGAAAGCATGCATTTAAACTTAAAATATAAACAAATCCAATAGATCTAGAACAAGCAGCAGTAAGAGCATAAATCAAACTAGAATAAACTCTTACCCTAACAGGAGGGAGCTCTCTCCTTCAAGGCCAACAAATAACCAGCAAAGCAATGATAAACAAAAGCAGATTATACCTCATAAGCATTTGACAATCAACATCCACACATGAAGAGCATTACACCATAGATCTTGCCTCCAAAACTTCTTTATTCCAGAATGAAAAAATAATATAGTACAAGAGCAACAGCACCTCAATCTAGTTCTAACTAGCTTGGAAGAGGAGGCTATGCCTGGATATATACAATTTACAGGCCATCTAGCCCAGGGGGGCGTAATTACTCATGGAATCAAGTGAAATCAACTGATGGAGAGTCCATCAATGCCTGATCTATGTCTAGCTGAGCCAGATTTGAGTCTCACTAAGTGAAACTGTCAATTGGGGGGCTAATCTGACTGGCACCTCAACCTGTTGACTGAAGAATCCACCAAAAATCATCCAGTTGAGCCAAAAATGTGTTGAGGAGAGAGGGAGGGTAAAATTCCTCATAAAGGATGCTCAAGATCAACTCTGGATCTGATTTGATCACCTCTTTCAGTCAAGGATTTGTCAGATCCAGTCAATCTGCTTCAGATCTGANGTTTATACATTAACACATAGACTCTAATAACCTCAATAGGCCTAAATGCGAAGCCAACCACCCCAACTTTGGAGGTATGGAGTGAAAAACTCAGAAATTATCAGTCGTTTGTTCAACAACCAATAATAACCAAGGGAAAAAACACCCTAGGCTGATCAGATTGACAAATAAATTTTAAGAGACCGAGTCTTTTACAGACACTATCATGCTAGAAAATTTATTACAATTACCTCATGGGGTATGAACATGTGATATAGTACAATAAGCACTTCCCAGAAGTACTTCCAAAGGTCTTTTTGAAGTCCGAACAAGTTAGCCCTGTCCTGTTCACCGGGCTCACTTGTTAAAAACCACTAAGTACAACTTAGGTGGTAACAGTCTGGCTCCAACTGTGGGACGTGTGCTCGATCTGGTCTTTAAGGAAAGGAGAGGATATGAGAACACCAGAATCTCTGGTTTATATACCCTACAAAAACATCTCAACTTGACAAGAAAAACCTCAGTAGCACAAGTTTTATGAAAAACCAAATGAACCATTAAGCTGATTTATTTAAACAAAATAGATGTAACTAAATAAAAGAAGCAAAGTTTTATTATAGCTAAAAATATAAATGCAGAAAGTAAATGCTCTCTTTCAAAGAGCTTATTTTCCTACTCTAAGCATGATATAAAAAGGGTTAAGTGTAATCAGAAATCCAATGTAACCACCTAAGCATTTTATTGACATAAAAAAAAATTTCCTTGTCTTTGGTTACCAGCCAAAGTAAGGATACTTTATTCAGAAAATGCAAACTTGTGTCATGATCCAGAAGGGGCGGGATGGATGGGAAATCATAGGCATGAATAATGTAGTCAAACTTCCTCCCAAACTGGTAAGTGCTTGCGTAGGCTGCTTCTATCCAAGACTGGATAGGGTTGATGTACAAATTGGAATGATGAGGCAGATTGACTACACCATCATACTGATCATCAAGGCTTACCGGATGATAATTCACTATATAAGCCCCAAGCAGCTCCAAGTCATGAGAAAACTCTATATGTGAAGATGATAGTTGAGATTGATATTCTAATAACTGCATCACATCCATCTTTTCGCAAAACTGCTTCTCCATATCTTCATTACTGATACCCTTGTGCAGCTATGCATGATATGACTCTGAATGATCATATAAGAGTTTTGAATGCTGCTTTTCCATACTAGTATTTTCCAAGGTCTCCAGATTCATGCTTCCCTCTATGGAATTATAATAGATTGGACTTCCACAAATCTCTAAATAGACACTCCCCTCGCTGGGTATAGCATAGATAGGATTCTTAAAAAGATATCCACAAAAATCCCAATAGTCATCACCGTCATCTATGTTAAATGTGATGGATTCCCCATTGCTAATATCAGGTTTCGATATTGAGTTCTCTTTGTCTTCATTACTGATATTGATATATGTATCAGACTGATAATGTGCATAAACTGCATGCTCCTTTTTCATATCAAAGTTTCCCAAGGCCACATGGTCCATGCTCTCTTCTTTAGATATGTCATAGACAGAAAAATCAACAAAACCATCAAAAGTTTCTGGTTCATTATTTTACTCTTTATTCATGTCATAGACTGGATTTTCCATGAATGTCCAGGACTCCTCATCAACATCTTTGTCGGGGATAAGGGAGTCTTCGTCACTTGTATCATGCTCCAAGCTATACTTGTCCTCATTTTCATACTCATCTTCTTCAGAGAAAAGGTCACAAGGTAGTAGACCTTCCAGACTGTCATCATTATAAGGAGAACACATAGGAGTCCCATCATGTATATTATAGTTTTCATCATAAGTTTCACTATAAGATTCTACAATGGTTTCGTCCTCAGGCTTGTACTGTTTGGATGGTGACAAAGGGTAGGCCTGGCCTACCATGTATATATGATCAGGCTCACTTGAATTTGTTTCCTGATTACTAACCTCAGGAATTCCATGTTCCATGACATGATTCGCAACATAACAAGTGCTTTCTGGGTGGAATTGATGACAAGGTCTACACCATGGAATTACTTCATCTACCAGGTTAGTTGAGTCTAACTGGTTTGGAATCCTAGGCTCTTGCTAAGGAAACTTCTTTTGATACACTTGATTCTGTTTTGGCTGAAAATTCCTAGGTCCATTATTTCTTTCCAGTGTGGTTATTATGTTCTGGATTTTATTCATTTGCACATATTGGTTTGTCATGAATTGGTCCTGACTAGTCATCACTTTTTCAAACATGCTAGCTATCTTTTCCATGGGGTCTTTAGAGGTTCCCTTTTCTTCTGATTCAAAGGATCTTCCCTTTTCTTCGTTGTATGAAGTGTTTTCCTTAGTGTAACCTGGAATGTTAGACTTGCCCGAATATTGCATATTCCTTTCTATTTTCTCAGCCAGATCTTGAGCAGTTGTTAGATCGACCGGATCTTTATCCCTTAATTGGTACCTCAAATCACCAGTGA
Source organism: Pseudotsuga menziesii (assembly GCA_001517045.1). Lineage (NCBI taxonomy): Eukaryota > Viridiplantae > Streptophyta > Pinopsida > Pinales > Pinaceae > Pseudotsuga > Pseudotsuga menziesii. The sequence goes on from LPNX010444977.1 coordinate 200,641, forward strand.
AGGCTTCGATGTAATATATGAGGATGGAGGCATCCTTTGGCTTGATTTCTCTAGGGAAGTTCGCAACCACACACCTGAACTTAGTATTAAATTCATCAATGGTTTCATTCTCCATCTTCTTTATGTTATAGAGGGCAGCAAGCAAATGTCTTGGTTCTTTCTTTTCCCCCCATCTCTTCTTAAAACCTACTAGGAATTCATTAAGGGTTTTATATGAATCATCACCAAGGTTTTCATACCATTCCGTAGCATCATCCTCTAAGGATAAAGCAAAGAGCTTCATTTTGATATCTTCATGGTTAGAGGCAACATCATCACAGTAACTGACTAGGTGCCTTTCAAACTTTCGGAGATGAGTCTTGGCAGTGGTAGCATTATTTTCCTCGAATCAGGGGAGCTTCTTGATAGCATCTTTCGGAATGTTATGAGGAGCACTTGCTATCTGAGAAAAGTCAAGGGGTTTGTAAAATTCCATCATTTCTTGAGATTAGTGAACATGACTCTCTACAAATATGTGATGGATATCTGAGATGGATTGGTCTCCTAAATCCTCAAGGTTTCTATGAGAAGTCTGCCTATTCAATATTTCCCTAATAATCCTTTCAGGATCAGGGAGAGGATTGAATAATTGTCGATGGTTTCTTTGGGTAGAAATTCTTGAAGGGATGTTAGACAGTGGAGTCGCCAGATGGATCGAGTTTTAATTTTTATGTTTTTTAAAGACTAGATCAATCAAAAGTTTTTTTATCCTTTTAGTTGTTTAGAAAAAAGTTAAGCTAAGTCGTACTCGGGAATAAAAATATTTATCCCCGGAAACGGTACCAAAAAGTGTTCCCGCCTTTTCACACACCTGGATCACGTGGCGGAAATCTTCAAGCCACTCAATGTGTCCTTGGGGGCAAGTCTCGAGTCAAGGCTGTCACCTTGTTCTTGACTCCTCCGTTTAGGCTCAACTCCTAACGAAGCCAAGGGGGGTAGACCCTATTAAGTTACTAAGGATGATTTCTTAGTGTAATGATGTTGTACTTAATCAGTTATTTAGGAGTTTAAATATTTTAACTATAAACAACCAAGATGACAAGATACGAAGATACACACGAAAGCATAAAGTTGATACACAATATATATATGAAGCAAAAAAGACCAGTGCCTTAAAAATGGAGTCAAAAGAGATCAGTGTGCTTGCATGTGTTTGGAATAAATGTTTTGTGATTGCATCTTGGTATGTTTTAAGTTAAAAATGTAGTATCAATTGATTAAATTAGGCAAAAGGGGGACTCCAGATATACCCGAGAGTACTTGGAGTATGTCCAAAACAAAGCCTATACGGCTACCCGCAAGGAATATGTGGGCTGAAATGGAGTCTCTGGGGCTGTGTTCGTAACACACCCGTTAGGGTGTGACAGAGATCGGCGCCCCGAGGTCACTTTTCAGTAGGTTCCCGCTTCCTTTGGGTATTTTGCCACCGTAAAGGTTTGATCGAGGTGTTGGATTTTCACCTGATGGTTTGTTAATTGGGGAGGGTGAGTCCTAATTATGATAGTCACCCAAGTGCTTTTGATACAACTTGAATGATCGGACGAACCGCAGTCAAGTGCAGAGCATACACACTAGAGTCTTGTAAATTTTAATAAGTTATTAAGAGATGTGTTCTTGTTTAAAAGAAAAGCCTCCAAGAACCTCTTTCGATCCAAGTGGATCTCAATTGGGGAATCGAGGAGGGGTTAATTTTAAGACTGCTGATAAACAAATGATAGAAAAAATAAAACAACTACACAAATATGGTTTTCTGATTAATCCTACCACGAATCTCTTTCCCCTTTCGGGTCACTCGGGAAATCGTGGGGTAAGTATTACGATTACTTTTGAAAGTAATATAGGGAATATGGAATTAACAACAAGATCAAATATACTACCCTACAAATCAGATCAATTCTAGTAAAAGGAAATAAGCAGAAAACGACGAAAATGGCACCGACGTGAATCCCCCCAGGAGGGATGGGGAATGGGCTCGAAAGAGCCTATTCAAAGGATGATTTTATTACAGAGGTTACAACATGAAAGCACTGATAAAACAGATATTTCTTGGTCCTTATATAGGATGAAACCAAGATATTACAGTTTATGCAAAAAAATTACAGATTATGTGACAAAAGAGAGACCCCTGGGGGGATTTGAGCGCTCCAAAAGCCACTTTGGACAGCAGCTTCCTTTATTCTTTGTCAGACCTGCTAAATGAAAGTGAGAAAATTAGAATAAAAAATTCCCCCAAAGCACTTTAAGAGTGCCTTTGGGTCAGCCTACTTTATCTCAAAAAATTAATGAAATTAAACTAGCTAAACCGATGAAAAAGGAACCAAGGAAAGCAAGCTTTCCTTAGGATCTTTGATTTCTGTTTGTGCAGCCAATTAAAAGCACTGATTGCAGAATATTTAAATTATTTAACAGCAAATGAAACTACCTTAACACCAAGCTATGAATTTTTCAATAAACTACTTGCGAAACTAAGGCAATTTAGCTAGATCTCTTGAATTTGAACTTTATGTGCACAATGAAACTAAGATCTAGAAATTTGAAGGGATATTTCTAATTAGATCTATGTATTATTTTCTTTATGAGATATATCATATTTAAAAAGAAACCTTAAAGTAACCAATTTGAGGAAAGTTTAATAATTTTTAAAGGAGGAAGAGAGAGAAAGAGTGTTTGAAGCCTAGGAAAGTTGGGCTTTGGATTCTGCTTTGGTGGAAAACCAAAGGACTATGTCATTCATAAGATACTGAAGATGAGGAATATTCAAACCAGCTCAACCTCTTCTACCAGGGAGATCACCTGCAACTTGAAAACCCTTGCACAAACAGATGGTTAAAACATAGGTGCTTCCGAAGGAGATGATTGGAAAGCATGCAATTAAACTTAAAATACATAAAAATACAATAGATCTAGAACAATTAGTAGTAAGAGCATAAATCAAACTAGAATAAACTCTTACCCTAACAGGAGGGAGCTCTCTCCTTCAAGGCCAATAATTAACCAGCAAAGCAATGATAAACAAAAGCAGATTATACCTCATAAGCATTTGACAATCAACATCCACACATGAAGAGCATTACACCATAGATCTTGCCTCCAAAGCTTCTTTATTCCAGAATGAAAAAACAATACAGTACAAGAGCAACAGCACCTCAATCCAGTTCTAACTAGCTTGGAAGAGGAGGTTGTGCCCGGATATATACAATTTACAGGCCATCTAGCCCAGGGGGGTGTAATTACTCATGGAATCAAGTGAAATAAACTGATGTAGAGTCCATCAATGCCTGATCTGTGTCTAGCTGAGCCAGATCTGAGTCTCACTGAGTGAAACTATCAATCGGGGGGCTGATCTGACTGACACCTCAACCTGTTGACTGAAGAATCCAGCAAAAATCATCCAGTTGAGCCAAAAACGTGTTGAGGAGAGAGGGAGGGCTAAATTCCTCATAAAGGATGCTCAAGATCAACTCTGGATCTGATTTGATCACCTCCTTCAGTCAAGGATTTG
>LPNX010444977.1:204269-224852 GCA_001517045.1 Pseudotsuga menziesii
GACAAATAAAGTCTAAGAGACTGAGTCTTTTACAGACACTATCATGCTAGAACATTTATTAAAATTCCCTCATGGGGTATGAACATGTGATATAGTACAACAAGCACTTCCCAGAAGTACTTCCAAAGGTCTTTTTGAAGTCCGAACAAGTTAGCCCTATCCGGTTCACCAGGCTCACTTGATAAAAACCACTAAGTACAACTTATGTGGTAACAGGGCCGTGGAATATTTCCCTCTTGAGGGTTTTAACCATGTCAAAACATCGGTGTGTTGATCTGTGATATGTTTGTGTGAGTGGCTGCTCTAGGTGTTCGATCTTTTGGGAGTACCCTATGTACCCGAACAGCCTCAAATTCAGGAACCAAATTTTGTTCACAACAAAGTTATCGACTTGGTACAAATTTCGAACACAATCAAGTGATCACACAACAAGTTCCATTTCATACTAAGTAGAATCCCTCCCTCATACAAATGCATATAAACAAGTTTTCCCTAGGTCTTACACAAGGCCCAACTTTCTCTCGTTTTGAATTGGTTGGCCTTGGATCACCTCCTAGATCGTATGAGGGTGGTTCCTCAAAACAACTTTATGACATTTCTCATCTTTATCTATTGAGAAGTAGGCCTATGTTCCCCACTTATGGGGTCATGGTTTACCAATTTCCAACATGGTTGTTCCAACTATCCATATATTAAATACGTAAGGGATTCACCTTGTTAACCAATATCTTATCATTTTCATTCATAAAGAAGGGTTTTTAAATTATGAAAAATAAATTCAATATATTGTTTTTATGTACTTGTGGTGGGGGGGAGGGAGTAGGGTATTGGGGGTATAAAAAACAATATCTAGGAAAAATAGGGAATGTCTCATAAAATAGGGTTTTTTAATTGGAAATGTGTACATGGAGGGGGGCTCAAAAAAATGATTTTGGTAGGTATTTATCAATATCAAGTGAAATTAGAGGCATTATTTAATAAACTATAAACAAAGGAACTAGGAAATAGTTTTACTGAGTAAACACCCTGTGATTAAATATAAGTGTTTTTAATTGTCTTTTACAATTTCGTTCATAATAGGCCAAATGTTAAGCTGCTAGCTTGATGAAAATATAAAATAATAAAATGTATTTTTACAACTTAGTCACAAATTCAAATTTGCCAACCTTATTCAAAATAATTATTAAATCTTAAGCATGGGGGGCATTATAAAAATTTGTGGATGAAAGACAATAGCATGTAGTACCTTTCATTTTCTAGTTTGCTTCATCTACAATAGTGGAATTCCTCTTAGACCATCACTTTATTGCTATATTGAGTATATGTTTTGTTTGGATGGCTATTCTTATTTGGATATTCATGACCTTGGTGGACATTTGAAGCATAACACTTGGGATTCATGGATCATGCGTGTCCTTGTTGGAGTGTCAGTTTGGGCACATGGACATTGGACCTAGGTTTATAGATGCATCCCTTAGAATACTCTGGTATTGTAATTAGTCCTCACACATGGAATATTAGATATTTAATAATGGTAGGTAGAACTCATAATGGGACCCTCATTCCTTGGCCTAATTCAACATTTCAGTCAACACTGCTCCACAAGAAGCTAGTTTATGGTTGTAGCTCCTAACATCAAGCATTGAGTGCAACTATTGTATAAGGTGGGTGGAATGTTATGTTCTTCCTTAAGGGTATAATTAGGGGTAGGTGGGGGACTTCCCATATACTAATGATAAATATTGCCATTTAAAGTAAGGTGGATTAGTTCCACTATGTTTGTTATTATTAAATAAGGTCCACAAGGTAGTTAGGATGTTTTTGTTAAAATTATCTTGTAATGTAAAAATAAGAATAGATTCCTTATGAATATGTGTGGAAGAATATTGTAATTGGAGCTTAGCTTTGGTGACATTATATAATCTTAAGAGGAAATTGAATAGGAGTGGATTTCTTCTATAAAAGGATCAATCAAAAGGTGTTCTCCTACCTTAAGTGATATTAATACAACATGGAGTATTTATGTATTATTCTTATATATCTTGTATGGGTTAATATTTTTTAAACATCTACCATACATAATAGAATAAGGACACAAATTGTCCACATTTATTCAAATATCATAACCAATTTCTAACAACATCTAGAAGTACTCATCTAAATCGAATGTGTCCTCTAAACAGAAGGCCCACCTATGATCAATAATTCCCCCCTATGATCAATATTTCACTGGTTTCAAAAGAAGAAGCTCATTTTATCTGTTGTTTCCCCCCCCCTTTCCACTTTAACAAAGGTGACACCATTTCACCTCATCGCATTTCTTGGTAGGGACAAGGGTGTCATAGAGAAGATATTACTCAATAACCCACACAAATGTTGTAAACCACTCCTATAGAGACCAAAATATTACTCAACTAGGTTTCTATAGAGATCTCCTCTCCATAATTTTTCTACCATTCATCCACAAAGGGTTCCCTACTTGTGCAATTTTTTATCCTTTTTCACATAATTCCACCATTTACTTATTGCAAACTATGATATAAATCATTTTCAATTTGCATAAAACCCAAAGTAAGGATGTGAAGCATTCTAGAACTATAAATCAACACAAAACATCAAAATAAAAATAAAATATAGATAAACATACCCTTTATCTACTTTATTAATATTAAAATAAAATATATCACATGATCCTCCCTTGCCCATGGTGGACAAGGGAGCTATGGAACTTACTCCGTTGAACTTTACTATGCACCCACAACTCTCAGGAATTGGAGAGAATTTTACAAGATAATCTAAAAAAATAACATCCTCAATGACCTCCCAAAACCATTTATGTATCCCATGCCCAATGGAGATGCAAAATAAATACTCCACTGCCTCCATTTACATTAAAAAATCATTTTCCCCATTTTTATCCAATGTTTTTTGGTTATTACATTTATCCGACTAATTCATTAATGACCATATCCTTAAGCCAATACCACTTGGTTGCATTTACATACAAGTAAGAACCAATAAGACAACACTAATAAACTATTACTTTCCCTTGAGTAAACAAAGGAACACAATTACAATCTAGAATCTACAACAGTCCATGCTAGAAAATTATTATCTTTTCTTTCTCATCTTGACCTTTGACTTCAAAACATATATTAATCACAAATCAATTTCTATAGAAATAATCCATATGTACCATCAACTAAACATAACCACACACAAGTCCACTACTCAAAGAAGATAGTCATAATATCTATCTGCAATCACCAAGTTACAAATTCTCCTACTAAAAAGATAGCACATCCATGAGGGTAGCTATTACCAATGTCCGCACTCTTATAAATACATCTAAGTTGATAAAGTGCAAAATATCATAAGTATCATAGTTTAATAAAGGTTCATTAAACCCATGGTGGAGTCCAATCACTAACAAATATTACCGGAAACAACTATAGCTATGTAAATGTTTGATTTATATTATATACTAAGGGGGGTGAATCAATATATAGCATAGATTTCAAATTATTCCACTTAAAAAAGTGATAAACATAATTGTGCACAAGGATCTAATATATATATATAAGAATTGTTGCATCAGTGGGAGAGAACTATATCCAAACATGAGCACCAACCTGAACCACATACTACAACGTGTTGATTACAGGCACTAACTTGTAGAGAATTTGATATGATCAAGAACAAAATCAAAAAATTCAGGAACCAACCTTAATATATGTTTGTCTCACTACACAAGTGCTTACTTACAATAATTAGGCATCAACCTATTGAAGATTGCAATCTCTAATTGTTTCTTTAGCTGCAACTTAATGGAAGAACCCACTCCCAATTGATTTACCAACTCCATCTCAAAGGAGGATCCAACCTCATGATTGTTTTATCATCTACCACTGCAATAAAGAACCAACTCCCTACATTGTTTACGAGCTACGACTAGAAGGAAGCTTCAAATCCCTCTTCCTTGCCTCGTCCTACCACCCTGATAAGTTTTACCCTAAGAAGGCATGAGAATCATTTCCCGAAGAAATGCCACATCCATATCATGACTGGTTCATGAAGGTTGGAGGATAAGAAATTCAACATAAAGATTATTCAGAATGAATTGTGGCTCTTCAATATTTATTGACGAAAAAAACAAATATCTAATTGATGCAATTACATTGAAACTCTTAAGGAGTATTTAAAAGCTAAAATTGTAACCTAACTAAAGATCATGCATGCATGATTTATGCATTATGTTTTTGTATTCTTTATTAACTAAATTTAACTCGACTTCTATTAATAGAGATAAAGATAAAGAGGGAATTATTTACTATCTCTAACACTCCCTCTTAACTATGACCACTCACTACTGTATCTTTTACAATTCCTAAATTATCTCTATGAGTTCCAAATTCTTTTTCGTTAATGGATTTTTGAATATGTTTTCCAATTGATCAAACTAATTACAATTCTCTACATGAACTTCACCATTGTTCACAAGTTTTCTTATGAAGTGATATTTGGTATCAATGTGATTTTCTCTTATGGTGAAATACATGGTTCTTGGATAGGGAGATCACTGAATTGTTTTTATAGTAGATTTTTCTATGTCCTTGTTTATATTGAAGACCTTCCAAAACTATGCATAACCAGAATGCTTGACATGCCACTGATGTTGCTGATGAAATAGTAAAAATGGGTTTCTTTTTGGATTCCCATGAAATCACCTCTAATCCAAGATGAAAAACATGACTAGAAGTGCTCTTCCTATCATTCAAACATATTTCCAAATCACTATTAGTAAAACCTATCAAAGAATTATACTCAATGCTTGAGTATAAAATTCCATAGCTTGAAGTCCCTGCAACATATTGTAAGATCCTTTTTCTAACTTTCCAATGTGATTCATTGGGAGATTCCATGAACCTAGAAATCAAGTTGTGTGCATACATAATATAATGTCTCATGGCTATGAGATACATGAGACTTCCTACATGTCTCTTAAATAGTTTTGTATCTACTTTGGCACTGTCATCTTGAATCTTTACTCAAGTTTGTACATGTTTCCATTGGTGTAGGTGTAAGTTTTCAATTAAGCATTCTGAATTGCTTAAGAACATTATTGAAATATTTACTTTGAGAAATAGATATACCTTTCTGATTGTTATACCTCTATTCTAAGAAATAAATTCATTAAACCTAGATCTTTCATCTTGAAATCTTTCTTCATTGCTTCCTTGAACTCATCTACTGACATATTACCTGTAAAAATCATATCACCAAAATGTTTCCATGTTGATTTACCTTTTTGTAAAGTTTTGGTTCACTAGTTCTTCTGCTAAAACCATTTATGATTAGATAAGAGTCAATTATGTTGTACCATGCTCTTGGAGCTTGCTTGATCCCATATAGATATTTCCTCAACTTGTAAACCTTCTCTTCATGTTCATTGATTTCATACCATTGTGGGTGTTGTACATAAATTTCTTCATCAAAATCCCCTTCAAGAAGGGAAACTTGACAACCATATGATACACTTTCCATTTGTTTTGGGATTCTACTACTAAGACTGCTCTCACTATGTCCAATATGACCACTAGTGCAAAAGTTTCTCCAAAACCAATTCTTGGTTGTTGGGAGAAACCTTTTGTTAAAAGTTGGTTTTCATTGATGTTAACTGATTTTATGCCAATTTGAAGAAGTACATAACAAGTACATTAATCTTTTCAACTGATGTAAAAGAGGATTCAATATCCTTGTGCCAATTTGAAGAAGTATATGAAATTAAGGTTGTAGACAAGGAGTACATCCATATTGTAGAAGTACATCCATCTTGAATAGGTATATATGCAAATCCTAATTCCATCATTCATGCTACGCCATGGTAAAAGTCAAAATATTTTGTTGGACAAAGGTTGAGGAGTGCACAAGAGATGTGAGAGTAAGATGAGGTTGGACACGTATGCTAATTCTAGAAGTGCACAAGACCCACAAGAGTTGATATTTCAAGGACGCGAGACCAAACATGAACTAATTCCAAAGTGTGCAAATCCCACTAACACATGGGACTCATATACATAAGCATCCACTAAAGAACAAACACATATACACAAATACCACCAAGGTGTTGGAATGGAGTATGCAAAACTCCACATGTTAAATCATGAGAAGATAGATTTCGACGAGAGATAAAATTAAGCATTTTTCTTAACGAAGAAGTAAGGAAGTACATGAATTACCAATACAAAGAAACCCCAACTTGTGGACACACCCTTTGAGCAAGAGTAGTATAAATAACCAAGAAGTGGAAGTGATGAAGTAAGATTGAAGATGAATTTGATATGATTTTATGAGTAATAATGCTTCATATTTTGGGGGATCAATGTCTCATTGAACCCAAAATAATATATACAACAAAGAGACGAATTTACTGTAATGTCCCTTCACAATATTTCTTTTCCTCAAGCAATTTCAAACATGGGTGTTGAAGAACATTGTTTCTGTATGATTCTTTGAAGTTCCCACTGAGTTTCCCAACTTTGAGTCTTTGAGATTCCATGAATATTTGAGAGAGGAACCATCATGCTTGATGATGCAATAATATGATTAAAATCACTTTTTTAAGTGGGTAATCCATCTCCCATACTTCTTGTTTCCCAAAAAATTTGAAATCAATGGGACTAACAAAAATATCCCAGGGTCCCATTGCTTGTATTGCACTCCAACAATTAAGAGTGCTCTCCAACCCATACCATGAGGAAAGAGAATTACGGGATCCCATTTTCTTGTATGCATTCTTCCAAACATCATGAGTACATAATATATATCATCAAAGTACATAACAGCGTAATAAATATGTACATCAAGGAGGTGCCTCATCAAAAAATCTTGAAAGTGCTTATACCTCCAAGTAAGTAGACCACCATTTTCCACATGCATACAAGCTTCAAGAGACCAATAAAATATGCTCCAATGACATAGGTGAGGATTCCATGTACCATAATGCTGCTACAAATATATATAATGTGCATCAATATAATCAGCCATGTGTTCTTTCATCCAAGGAGTGAATGAAGAACCTCCACCAAAATATGAACCAAATAAAGAGAAAAAAAAACGAGACTTCAAATGACTCAAAGAAGTCTCTCCCATACATACATGAATGATAGAATCATAAAGATATAACAAATGATGTGGCTAGAAACAAAAATGTTCTCCAATCATAAATATATTCACCCCAGTGTTGGATGAAGTTCCTCCAACATCAAAAGAACCAAGTGTTGAGCAAGAAAGACCACGAGTCTTCAAGTGACTCAAATGCATATCATAGGTGCATCCATAAAGATATGCATCATCATAAAGTAACAAAGGATGCTGCTAAAAATGTGAATAAGAGTCTTCTCCAACCATGTCATCATAAAAAGTAAATCTAGGAGTACCATACTCCTCATGTGGCACCATAAAAAATAACCCTTTCACCCATACTTCATTGAGACTAATGCTGCAAAACATGGAATTGTAGGATGTAGGAGAATGAACTAACTCACCCAAATGATAAAAAAGTGCATAATTTTCATCATGGGAAGGATCCATATGGACAAAATCTAGTCATCTTGATACTTTCTCTATAACTCAAGATTGGAGAAGACTCAAGAGATGAAACTTGAGCATGTTGAATATGAAATATTTATATACCTTTTATGTGAATTTAATCCTCATATTCAGTATACTTTAGGAGATATGATTCATCCAAATCATGGTTCCATCCTCCTCCAAAATCCAGCCTTAAACATGTGACCTAGGGATAATTTTTATATCTCAGGATATGAAGGTCCAAATCAAATTTATCAAGATTTTATAGATATGGAAAGGAAATTAGTTTTTTTGGTCTCAGTTTCATACCCCTAAGGTGAAACAGTGACACATGGCAATCCGTACACATTCTCTATGCTGAACCAATCCTCAAACAAGTCACCTTGGGAAACTTGGCATAAGTTCCACTTGGTGAATCAAATTCTCATATAACCTATGGGGTTGCAAATAAGACAAATCAGGGTATTTTCGGACAAATTTTTAGACCTTGAGGAGAAATAATTTCGGATATACAACAAAATCAATATCATACAATTCTGTAGAAGAAATTGGAGAAACTAAGGCTTCCTGTTCCGAGAACTTTCCTCCATCGATCACTTGAAAAAGGAAGAACCTAAAACTTTCCGTAGGAGGGCACAAATTTCTATGGAATAAGTTTCTCATTTTGTGGAGATTCAATTTTTTTACTGCAGGACACTGCAGGAATAAACTAAGGCATCAAGTTTCTAAGGCTTCCCACCATAGTTTTCAGAAAAAGAGTACATTTGACAACTCACCTTGAAGAGGCACATCTTCCTGTCCAATCAGATGTTTGAAATTCCAAGTTTGGAAAATTAGGGTTTCTCTAACAAATCCTAGATCAACCACCTCGAACTAGGTCAAACACCTAAAACTGGTAAGATCTATATCTTTGATATTTCCATTTGAGTTTCTCATTTCAAAATGACTCATCACACCTAGCTAGATGATAAACTTGGAGGAGATGACAAATTTTAAGCATGGAAGTATATGATCTCCCTGATCCTTGAAGAAAATGAATTGGATTAGTATCTAAGGAATTTACAGATCTAGAGGGAGATGATGCTAAGGCTATCCATAAAAAGAACTTGGTTGAGGCAAGAAAATCATTATATATTCTATTAAGGATCATCTCATTCCTCATGTGTCATCATTGAAGACACCAAAGGAAGTGTTCGATGATTTGATGAAGTTGTTTGAAGGAAAGAACATCAATTAGAAGATGACATTAAGGAACCAATTGAAGAATGTGAAGATACAGAACTTAGAGAGCATGTATTCCTACTTAGCAAGGGTTTCTCAAATAAAGGAACAACTTGAACTAGTCAAAGAGAATGTATAAGAAGGAGAGATTGTTATGACCACCTTGAATGGCCTCCCAAGATCACGAGATTCATTCATTCAAGGAATATGTGCAAGAAGGAAGTTGATCTCTTTCAGCACGCTATGGGAAGAATGCACACAAGAATAATCTTGGTTCATAACAAGAGAGGAGAAGATGGGAGCAACTAAAGATAAAGCTCTCATAGTTCATGCCAGAAGAAATCACAGAAAGAAGGAGGACCATCATCACAACATAAGGGAGGAATTTAGTATAGATCCTTCTAATATTTGATACTACACTTGTGATGATAAGGCACACTACTCCAGAGATTGTCCTTGAAATAGAGGGTCCTTCAACAAGAAGTAAAACAAGAAAATACACCATGCTCACACCATTGAAGATGATGAACCAATTAATAAAATATTCAGAGAATAAAAGGAAGATTCCTCAAGTGATGAGGAATATGTAATTTGAAGACAAAGATCATAGTCTTATCCATGTCAGTATTTGTGAATGAAGAATTGACACTCACACACGTTCCCATAATTGAATGATGAAGAAGATCACACTATCAAAGACTCCAGTTATTCTTGCAAGGACATAAGGATCAAGAGGGAGTCAACCCACCAAACAAACAAAGATAAGTGTTTAGTTTGCATCTCCTGTATATCTACTTAATTCAATGATATTGTTTAGTTGTGCACGTCTTTATTTCATTGATGTATTATGAACAATGTACTAATAACTTACATGTGGTGGGTAAGTAGCTTATGGCGCTATACAACATTTCATTGCTATTTATATAGAATGAAACCTCTTTGCTAACATATTGGGAGTAGTGCACACTCTTAATAAATTTTATGGAAGAGATGAAATGCATCTAGAAAGTTACTGTATGTATACATGATATGGATGAATGTTGTAGCATTGGATAAGATATTTGCATGAATGTGTGACATATATATTTATGCATTAGAATTTGTCAATATTAGTATGATTTGGAAATAATGAAATGTTTCTAATCATGCAACTGAATTTGACTTGTAGGAAAGATTTTGTACAATCACCTTCAAGAAAAGGAAGGATGAGACTTGTTCCGTAGAAAAAGTGACAACAATTCAGCTAGAAGATTCACTCCAATAAACATACATGAATATGAGCTTGAAGCTCCCAGGGATAGAGACACCGTGGTGGACGAAAGAGATTCAAAAGAATATATGAATCGCGATATGAACTAAAGAGAGCGGTAGATCCACCTCAAGAGATGAATACCATATTGGGCACAAGAGATCATTCAAGATGAAGAAAAGTATGATGAGAATTCCAAAGAAATTAAGAGGCCTTGAAAAAACTCCAGTTATGTGGCACTTTTGAGTGACATCATTGAGACAGATTCTTCTAGCTATGAAGAAGCAACCGAGAAGAAATGGAAGGGAACTATGATAAAAGAGTACAAGTTGATCATGAGGAATGACTTCTAAGATGCAGTTTCAAGACCTGAAGGGAAGTCTGTAGTGTCTTTCATGTGGATCTAGAATATCAAGCATGCAGTAGTTGGAAACATCGAGGGATACAAATCAAGGTTCATGTTTTCTCTTAGAAAGAGGGAGTAGACTATGGCATGACATACTCCATTAACCAGACACACTTCTCCAGTGAAGTAGAAGTGTATATCGAGCAGAGAACCACATGTGCATAGAAGGATTTGTACGAGCTCAGAAGGAACCCATGGATAAGCACATATAATTACATTAGGAGCTTGAAGATCATGATCTTAAGCTTTGCTACAAGGTTGAAGAGGAAAGTTTGTAGAGGACAACAAGCTCACAGATGGCTGAAACAGGAAATTTAAACAAAGTTAAAGATAGAGGATCTTGGTATCCAACAAATATGACATAAATGGATACATATAAGATTAGTAGCAGAGGGAGCTACCTGTCACTCCAATACAGAATGTTCTGATACATAGAGTACAAAATGCAGAGGGAGGATGATGCTCCACTTTAGAGGGAGTGACTACATAAGATATATGAGTTCAACATGGTATGATAGGATGGATAACTTCCTAATGGACTTAGGATGTACTAAGATTAAAGTGGGTTCCAACCTTTACTTTAAGGTTGAAGGTGGAAGGCTGGCATATGTCAATGACCAGACAAGAGAGGATGAACTCATTGTATATGCACAGAAGAATATTGCCACTGAGTTCGATATTAAAGACATAGGGATGATGTAATGTCCCAGTTTTGGCCCCATTGCATTAAAATTGTATATGGTGTAAATAGAGTTATTAAATCATGGTGTCGGGCTCAAGGCCAAGGCCCCGCCATCGATTTAGTGTTTTATGTATCGACAATTGAAAATCGATACCTATGGTTATTGTGCTAGCCATGAATAGTATATTTTGAAACATCATGTAAATATGAAATTAATAAAAGATACCCACAACTAGCTATGTCAATGCAACAAAGAGATGGGGGCATGATTTCACAAGGAATAGGGAGGGAAAATATTCAAACTATTGAGCCAATAGTGTTGATACAAATGTCCATGGGAGAACCCAAAAAGCTGTCAACTCCCTTTTTTGTCTTTTCTGCCCAATCATTTATTTCTTCCAGAAATTGGTTGAGGTAGTTAATGCCTTAGGATGGGAAGAGTATGGCAGTCAAATTCGTATTGGAGAAGCCACCCATTTTGGAGAAATCGAATTTGACTTATGGGGCAAGTAAATACCCAAAAATGCATGCCCATTCTATTATTCAACCACGTTCTTCCTTTCCTCACACAGTTGGAGCTTGTTGTGTGTTTCTCCCTCATGATTTCTATTGTTTTCCTCATTTTCCCATGCCTAGAAATCTGTTTTGGTATTCCTGAGTGAATGGGAAGCAGAGATTCATGATTTGCAGGTTTAAGGAGGTCATCTTTTCCCCTGTAATGCCCAAGAATGTATACTAAAATCATATTGCTCACCCAGGGATGATTTCCCCATTTACCATTTTCGAATTTGATTCCCACGATGTTTTGTCCATACCCAACACTTGTGTTTGGTTGTTCTGTAAATGCTTGCTTTGGTCTGAACTATGAGGAGTGGAAGAGGCCAGAATTGGCTTGATAAACCTAGTGAAGAGAGAAACCTCATAGAAATATCAAGAGGGGCTTGCTATTCTTCTATGCACACCCTGAAGAGCATTGGAATGGAAGGTATGGCCTGAGGGATTGTGTAGCAATGAAGGGGATACTTCCTTGTGTTGGGTGTGTAGGTATTATGGAGGCCAAGCCAGATCTTGTGAAGGTGTCCATAGTTCTATGGTTGAGCTCACTAGCTTAGCAATTCATCCTTTCCACTTCCTTAGCAGCCTGATAAACCCAATTGTAGATTGGCTTGGCTGAACCTTGATGTGTATTTGGATATGTGTGAGCCTGTTGTTGTTCCCTAGTTCCTTGTGGAATTGGCTGAACCTTGATGTGTATTTGGATATATGTGAGCCTGATGTTGTTCCCTAGTTCCTTATGGAAATGACTAGCTCGAGGGTGGTAGTTGTGCTGAGAGATTGATGAGCACATTGGCCTATGGTTGGGTCGAACATTGCAATGACATAGCTAGTTGTGGGACAACTTATTTCAATATAAGTATTCTCTGTGTATTTATTTATGCAACTATGTTTGCTTTAATAATTTGTTTATGAACATATGGAATGTGTTGAAATGTATTTGCTTCCATTGTATATTCATGTATTATGCATTTGTACATGTATTTTATTTAAATGCATTATTATTTATGTTCATGGAGCTAGATCCCCAGATTAGATATCAACAACAGTCCAGTCACGTCCTCTCCCTCAAAGGGTAGAGGGGAGGGGACATGACGGATTATGCACTACTTCTTAGGCATGGAGGTGTGGTAGAGTGCGGATGGAATTTTCCTTGGTCAAGGAAAGTATGAAGTATGATGGAATACAAGGTGACAACCACACCTATGGCATCAAACTTCAATATACCGTGTGATTCTTCATTAGAGACAGTTGATGCCATGATGTATAGTTAGATGATTAGACATACACTTTTCTATGAACACACTGAGCTAGTTCCTAAAGGATCCGAGACATGTTCACATGGTTGTTTTAAAGCATGTATCAAGGTATCTAAAGGGTACACTTGAGTATGGGCTCATGTATGATGTGATCAAAATATTAACCTGAATGGTTATGTTGATTTGATTGAGAAGGAAAGACCACTAATAGGAAGATCACTTTTGGGTTGTTGCTTTAGTTTGATATCCGGTATGATATCCTAGTTTAGAAGGAAGCAGTCCTGCATGGTGTTGAGTACAACTGAGGCAAAATATGTTGCAGCTTGATTGGCTAGTTGTGAGATATTATGGATTTTAAATCTACTATATGATTTGTTTAATTTGACTTGCATTTTTTGTATGATGTAGAGAGGAGCGGTGAAGCTCCAGAATGTGATACAGAACAAGGCCCCTAGAAAGAGGAAGTAACGAGTTCTATCATAATCAGAGTTGCATGTTGTTTTGTCTATGTAAAATATCCTAGTGTGCTCCTGTGCTAGATATGATGAGGGACTAGAAGACAAACATGCATGAGATCTCACATGGGAAAAGATACAGGTTTTACTTGAGCACAAAAGATCCTGGTGTAGGACGAAGGTTGCTCGGACATAATTAGTCCTATAGGTTGTCCTTGGATGTAATCACTCCTAGTGTAGTATGAAATTTATCATTGGAGGTAGTCATTCCTAGTACAGATTATCCAAAGTGTATAATATCTTGGTGTAGGACGCATGTTGTTCAGATGTAATGAGTCCTCTGGGTTGTCCTGGAGTGTAAAAGTCCTGGCATGGTATGCAGGTTGCTCAGACGTAATAATTCCTAGAAGGTTATCTGAAGTGTAAAATATCCTGGATGCAGGTTGTTTGGATGTAAGAATTCCTTGAGTTTGACTTGGAACGGAAACAATCCTGGTGTGTTACACAGGTATTTTAGTCGTAATAATTCCTTCTATGTGTGTGTTCCCATGTTGGAGATGATGAGGTCACAAGGCGCTTCGTGTGCACTTAATAAATTATCACATAGTGGTAGATGCAAGTTGTCTTGGGAACGTGAAAGATCCTAGCATGCTCCTATTTTGGTAGAACACAAGTTGACTATAGAGAGACATAATGCACTTGGAATGCTCTTAGGTGATTCTCGTATAGTGGAATATGCAGGTTGTCTTGGTGACATGAAATATCCTGGAATGCTCCTATGTTGGTATAACAAAGATGATCTACATCTAGGCTATTCTCTGTTTGTTTTGTGTAGGGTGATGATATGATATGGATATGACAAGATGATGGTAGGAGACACAGGTGATTGCATTGGAAATGTAATGAATGGTCCTTAGATATACCTATGTGATGACTTGCTCATGGATATAATGAATACCTAGATGAGGGCTAGGCCTACTCCCAGCATGAAACAGGGTTGACTCTGTAGAAAATTCCTATGACAGATAGATGGAAAATATCAGGACTTTGGAAGCAATGACAATGACGACTTAGTGATGATGACGTGACCATATGTGTTGATGACTGTGCCGAGAGAATACCTCCCTAGTTAAGATGGAGTGTTGTTGTAATTGTAACTTTAAAAGATATTCTGATGTATATTATCATTGTATATTGGTGTACCCCCATCAGAGATGTGTTTCCCTCCTTTTGGGATGCCATTTTTGTATATGGTCCCTGGGGTACAACCTCCATTGTAAGTAGGGGAAGTAGTCCCCAATATGAATATAGTAAAGTGTATTGTTGAGTCTCCATTGTAAGTAGGGTAAGAGGTCATCTGAGTCATGTTTTAGGTCAAGTCACTTGATGGATATAAATGGGGAGGCACCTTCCTCATTTGATACAAACACTCACACTCTCTCATGTGTGCTTTAGGAGAGAGAGGATGAAGACGAAGATAGAGGGTTGATGGATACATATTGTTCTTGGTTTTTTCCATCTTGTGATATTGTCTTAGTGATAGAACTATTATGAGGAATTTTTTGGTGGTTTCTCCTTTATGGTTTCCCTGATGAAAATCTATTTGTCTTGTGTATCTTGTGTATCTTATGCATCTTGTATATCTTTTTGTGCTTGTTATTCTTTCATATAAAGATACTAACTGAATTAAGATAGGAAAAGAAACACTTGGAAAGAAAGGATCCTTTTAAAGGATTCTACTTGTTGGAGCAGGGTCCCGCAGCTGCAGAAGAAGCTACCAGTTTAGCGGATAGACAGTTTTGGCGGAGAGGAGATAAGATGGAGCTACGACACCTTAGCATGTTTCTAGCTACAGAGAAGAGCTGGAAACTATGAATTTTAGGGCAAAGAAGTCAAGGAAGGTGACAGTACCTGAGCGGCCGAGAAGAGAGAGCTCACCCACTGCATTGAAGGCAGCGACAAAGATAGGAGGGCTTAGCTATCCTCATAAAGGAAAAGGAGCAACGAGGCCGAGGTATTGAAGACAAAGGACAGAAGTAGGAAAGTGGTGCACAGTACCCATGGTTAGCACCGGGAAGCATGGAAGATTGCAGAGAGCTGTGGTGTGACGGAAAGCGACTACCTCAAGTACAGATATGCCGACTGTCACTAGTTAGGGTTTTGGGTTACTGTTGGGACAGGCCCACAGTGTTGTAATGGCGAGACCTTCGGGCTGCCTATAAAGGGATATATTTTGTATTGTAAAAGGGTTGGTCATTTTTGTGGTCTAGACAGTTAGACAATAGTTGGACAATTGTATAGAAGCCGAGCTCTAGTTCTGTTATTAGCAGTAGCTATCTTACTATAACCAGTAGCTGGCTCATAGAGCATGTATGTAATGATCTGCAGGGATCGACAGAGAGGGAAGAGTATATTGTAAGAGGTGCAATATAGAGTAGAGAAGAGATCTAAGAGAGAAGGGCTCCAAGCTGTGTGCAGAGTTACCCAGAAGATCTCGAGCTGCATATGCGGTGTAGCAGAACTGTGTTTACCTTCCCCTGAGCTATAATAGAAACACAGTTCTGTGGACGTAACTTCCATCCTGGAGGTGAACCACGTTAAAATCGTGTGTTATGTGATTGATTTATGTGTTGTGTTTATTTGTTGCATCTATCAGTTATCACATGGGCCTTGTTTATAGTTTAATGTATGTATGCGTTATTCAGTTTACAACACTATAGAAGATGAATGCAAGTTGAAACCCTTAAGTACTTTGTATAAGAGTTTATCTATGTTCAGCTCTTAGAGTTAAGAGTCGTAGAGTTAAGAAACCTTGTATATTGAGTCTCGTAAGTTGGAACGAGTAGCACTGAGTACGCTGAGCCGCAGCGGTAGGATATCGCAAGGAGGTGGTATCACACCAGCAGAGGAGCTGTGGTGCGCTGCGGTTGAGAATCAGCGTAGGAAGGAGTTATGCATTGCCCGAGGCGTGACGATGCGATAAGGACTAGAGTTGTCATGAGTAAGAGGAAGTTGTGCGTCGCAGATAGAGAGATATCCCAGAGGCTAGAAGAGCTGCGAGGCACCCAGGCTGCCACAGAACCTGGTCGAAGACACTTGAGTCTTTTGGCCAACCCATTAGAATCACTTTGGGTGAGACTTCAGGCCGCTCTGCGGTCTGTCGCCGAAAGGGCCAGTGAGCTAGGGGTGTTGTTGGTTAATTACAGTAAACCCGGGTCTGCCCATGCAAACCAACAAATGGTTCCATTGCCGGTTTTGAACAAACTGAGCATTGATGTTCTGGTGGTGGCCTACTAGAGACGAACTCAATGAGTGGGTTTGGTCTAACCAGAAAGAGTTTTCCGAATGAGAGAACAGGAGTCCTAAACTGAGTACAGAGGCCTAGTTACAAAAACATATCATTACATACCTCCATGCGATATTTTTTGCAACCTTTGGGAACGAGCTTTATGACTGGTTATCAAATTTGACTGATACAAGCATATTCAAGAAGAAAAGAGACATTATCTGGACACTGGAGCTGATTCAGGCCGTGAAGAACCTTGATAATCCCATTATGAGGGCAGTAGACTTCTGGCTTGCGAGTGTGCTAGAAGGCTTCGTCACGGAGTTTGCAGTCGACCAGAGAAAAAGCTTCAGCGAGGCTGAGCGCTACTTCTTCAAAGGATATCGCGGTAAGTACCTAAAATATTTAAACTTGTCCATTAAGATGTTATTACATGAAAAAGGAACAATGGATCTAGTTTCAGATGAATAAGTAAAGATAGTAATGTCACAAGAGGTTGAAAGTGATTTTGATGACATTGGACATACACGTAATGGAAAGAAGTATAAAGTAGATTTCAGATCTCCCATATTTGAAGATAGTCCAGATAACACTAGACAACATAGTCATAGTACTACAGAAGGAACAGAAGGGGGTATCCCTTACCACCCTTACACCCCACAGAAACAGACCAAGACTCAGAACAATCCCATAGGAACTCCATCCAGTAGCTCGTAGACATTACCTACCACTGCTACATCACCTTCAGCTACACCGCTGAGTGGTAGTAACGCAGCAAATTAGCACCCACTGCGTAGAAATAGAATGGGGGATGATATGAAGCTACCTATTTTTAAGGGTACAAGGGCAGAGGACCCAGAGCAGCATTGGTATCTATGTGAAGCCATGTGGACCATTAAAACCATCAATGATGATACCATTAAACTTGTACAGTTGGTCACTACGCTAAGAGATCGAGCCTTAACATGGTATATGAATTATAACATAGTACCCAGAACACTTGTATAGATCAAGACAGCCATGATTAAAGAGTTTAAGAAACCTAAGTCTGAGTCACAGTGCATTACAGAGCTTAAAGATATCAAACAGTTACCTACAGAGTCAGTGTGGGACTTTGATAAGAAATTCAAAGCCCTGATAAACCAAGTCAGCTTTGAGTTTGCGTCGGAGCGGCATAAAGAATGGTTTATTGCAGTGCTGCTCCCTCACATCAGACTACCGTTAATGCAGCAGAAACTCCAGACACAGGATGATGCGTTGGAGATGGCAATGAAACTAGAGGCTTCACCTCTAGCTGAAACTAGCACAGGCATGACAAATCTACAAAACCAATTGGCTAATCTCACATTACAGTTGCATGAGCTTAAGAAAGGAAAAGAGGTTGTGCAAGACATATGGTGCGTAAGATGTAAAGCACAAGGCCATACTAAAGACAACTATCCAGTATTTGTAGAATATATAGCGACAGGGGCTCCAAACCCCTTACCACATACCCACGGGCCATGGTGTGAAATATGCAAAACGCGAGGACATCTACCTCAGCAGTGCCCTCTACTTCAGAAGTACGTGTAGACACCTAAGAACTTATACTACGTCTTCTGCAAGTCTGTAGGCCATGATGAACATGATTGTCGAGCCTATGATGTCATGGTAGGAGCAAAGCAAGATGTGTACAGAGTCCAATCAGAACCACAGGGTCCAGCAGCAGGACCACAGCATGATCCGGCTTATGGTGGCCGTGGAGGAGGATTTAGAGGACAAGGATGTGGAGGAGGCTTTGGCCGTGGAGAAGGCTTTGGTCGTGGTTGTGGACCAGTTACTTGCTACAACTGTGGAGTTGTAGGACATTATGCTAGAGACTGTCAGAGTCCCACCACTACATGTAACTATTGCAAATCTTATGATCACACTATAGAGGAGTGTCCTACATTGATAGCTAAGATTAGAGAACCTAAGCCAGCAGCACACCAGAACATCCAGCTTATTGTTACTAAGCAGGAAGATCCAGAACCAAGAGTCAACATTGTGACTCGGAGCAGTGTTTCCACCAGTGGGACATCGCCGGATAATGAAAAGAACACAGGTCAGGAGTGGGTGCGTAGAGCTCCTAACAAAGCAACACCACTTGACCTGCAGAAGAATAAACAGACATTTCAGGAAGCTAAGAATTTCTTTGATGACCCTATGCAATCAGCATCACAGGTACCACCGTCTAGGGGCATACCGCAGCAAGCACCTTGTGGTGTTAGCCCTGTACAGATATCGCAGGCTACCACATCGAGCACATGCGATGAGGATGAGATGACAGGAAGCGTACAATCCTTCCTGCGGAGCTGTTTAAAACTCATGAGAAATAAGCAAGCTATCAGAGAACTTTAGCGCATCATAGATCAATGTCAGCCATCTTCTTCTGTGAGCAGTACATAGCGTGCTGTTCATAATATTACAGGACATACAAGAACAGGAAGAGAGATGCGACTCACAGCACAGGTTGGAGAATTCGAAATGGATGAGGTGATCCTAGATCTAGGATCAGACGTAAATGTTCTGACTAAGCAGACATGGGAAAAGATGGGTAGCCCTAAGTTAATCAGATCGCCTATTCATCTGAGATTAGCTAATCAGCAACGAGTATCATGCCTAGGTCAATTACCGCAAGTTCCAGTTGACATTGACGGAGTTCGCAGCTTCACGGACTTTGAAGTTATAGAAATCATTGGCGACAGTGGACCATATCCAGCACTACTAGGCATTGATTGGGAAATTGGTAACATGGCCGTTATCGACCTAAAGAGAAGACAAATGACCTTTGAGGATGCACAGATCTAGGCCATCGCACCATTGGATCCTTTTCAGGGTCCTAGATATATTGAACCTATCCGAGCAGAGGAAGAGGCACGCAACATAGAAAGTCTCTATCAGATGACTGCGAACCAGAGTGACTACATCAATCCGACTATGGAAGGGAACATTAGTTGGCGATGCGACAGCTCATGCGCATCAGATTCAGATGTTGGTCTAGAGAATTGGCAGAACAGACTTCACGAAGTCTCAGCGCATAGATGCGCATACTTGACAAAGTCACTGCAATGGATTGGTGCAGAGATCAATGAGATTCCATTGTTTCATGGTCTAACGGATATCCAGGACTTTCTCAAGCAGTTTGAACAACAAATTCCTCACGAGCAGAGGATCGCAGCTATGGACCTTGCAGTACGAGCCACACCTGCAAGATGGTGGTGTGCACATAAAGAGAATATCGCACCATGGGATGATATTAAGAGATTGATGGCGATCATATTTTCTATCGACAGAGAGTATGTCCAGCAGAAGTACACAGGATAAAGTGACCCCAGATCACATATTCAGGCATGTGAACAGAATTGGTCGGACATTCCCAAGGATGAATGGGTTCACCGATTCATTCACACTTTGGACACAATTCCAAGGAACTGGTACACAGAGACTGAACTGCGCAAGGGAACAACTACATGGCCACTTATGATAGACAACTTTCTACTCACCTTCGCTTTCGAATCTGAGAACCCAAGTGTTGACCAGGCCCTAGATATAATAAAGATCAAGATATTTGAGGATTGTATCCTACCAGCACAGACTTAGCCTGAGAGGGCCATTCAGTTAAAAGATGCGCTTGAGTGCTATAACTTTGGAGCAGAACCAGAGGATGAGGATCCTCAAAACACCAACATTCCGGAGTCAAAAGGGACTCGCGATGTTGAGGGACCACAGTTAGAAATTCTAGCAATCACAGAGCCCATCACTACTATATTTCAATCCAAAATCCGACGGTTTTTTCCGACGGCGCGTGGATTTTTTATTTTAACAGTGCCAAAAATAAGGAAGATAATTTTTTTTT
>LPNX010444983.1:16050-128084 GCA_001517045.1 Pseudotsuga menziesii
TGTAGGTCTTTGTGTCTTATTGTGCGGGTTCTTTTATGTTTTCTAAATAGGCAATCCAATCAAAAGTTATAGCCGAAGCAAATAGTATACCTATTGTGTTAGATTGACGTTAATCCATTTAAAATTAAAATATAAAATATAAAAAAATAATAGATTTAAATAAAAATTACATATTCAGAATCTACAGACAGAGTTACACAAGTGTGTGAATTTTCATTAGCAGTGGACAAGCATGGCATATGCAAAAACATGCACGAAATAGGAGAAGTGGTACAAAACATGTTTTATGTCACAAGATAGTCCAAACCACTTGGTTTGGCAACACAAACCTAAAACCAAAGAAGCCAAATCATTCACCACATAGGTTGGAAAAAAGGTGCCCGCTAAAATTCTAAATTTAATCATGCATGCATGTAGTTTTAAAATTAACACACATGCACTAGAAGTGCACTCACGCTTCTAAGTGCGTATGCACTCAAGACGCTTATGCGCATCTGTTAAGTTAAAACTTTGTTTTGATTTTATTTTCAATCATTTGCAATGGAATGATGATGATGAACAATGATGATGATGAGAAGGAGGATGATGACAATGATGATGATGAGGATGATGACTATGATGATGATGGCAATGACGATGATGATGAACAATGATGGTGATGATGATGAAGATGATGAGGAGGAGGATGATAATGATGATGATGATCACGATGACTATGACTATGATGATGCTGATTATGATGACGATGATGATGATTATGATGATTAGGATGATGATGTTGATTATGACGATGGTGATGATGATGACCATGATGATGATGACCATGAAGATGATGATGAACAATGATGATGACGATGATGATGATGATGATGACGATGACAATGATGACGATGACGACGATGATGATGATGATCACGAATAGTATGAAAATTATGACGATGATTATGATGATGATTATGGTGATGACTATGATGGTGATGATGATGATGACAATGATGATGATGAGGATGATAACTATGATGATGAGGATGAGGATGAGGATGATGATGAGGAGGAGGAGGAGGAGGATGACTATGATGATGATGATGATGAGGATGAGGATGATGAGGAGGAGGAGGAGGAGGAGGAGGAGGAGGATGACTATGATGATGATGATAAGGATGATGATGATGAGGATGAGGATGAGGATGAGGATGAGGATTAGGATGAGGATGATGATGACGATGACCATGAATAATGATGGTGATGATCATGATGAGGATGATGAAAATGATGATGAGAAGGCTGATGACTATGATGATGAGGAGGAGGATGAGGATGAGGATGATGACAACAATGGTGATGATGATGATGATGATGACGATGATGAGGAACAATGATGATGATGATGATAGGTTTAGTTGAAACTTTGCTTTGATTTTATATTCAAGCATTTTCAATGGAATGATGATGATGAGGAGGATGATGACAAGGATGATGATGATGATGATGATGATTATAATGACGATGATGACAATGATGATGAACAATGATTGTGATGATGATGATGAGGATGATGACAATGATGATGATGAGGATGATGACTATGATGATGATCATGAGGATGAGGATGAGGATGAAGATGAGGACGATGATGGTGATGATGAAGAAGGGGAGGATGAGGAGGAGGATGATGACGACGATGATGAGGAACAATGATGACGATGATAGGTTTAGTTGAAACTTTGATTTTATTTTATTTTCAAGCATTTTTAATGGAATGGTGATGATGGCCATGATGATGATGATGAACGATGATGATAATGAGGAGGAGGATGATGATAATGATGATGACTATGATGATGACTATGATGATGAGGATGAGGATGATGATGATGATGACGACGATGATGACGATGATGATGAATAATGATGGTGGTGATGATGATGAGGATGACGACAATGATGTTGTTGAGGATGATGACTATGATGGCGAGGATGATGATGATGATGATGATGACTATGATGACTATGATGATGATGACTATGATGATGATGATGATGATGACAATGATGATGCTGACGATGATGACTATGATGACAAGGATGATGATGACAATGACTATGATGACTATGATGACTATGATGATGATGATGATGATGATGATGACTATGATGATGATGATGACTATGATGATGACTATGATGACGAGGATGATGATGATGATGATGATGACGATGATAATGATGATGAACAATGATGGTGATGATGATGATGATGATGATGACAATGATGATGACAAAGATGATGAGGCCCAATGATGATGATGATGATGATGATGATAGGTTTAGTTGAAACTTTGCTTTGATTTTATTTTCAAGCATTTGCAATGGAATGATCATGATGAACAATGATGCTGAGGAGGACGAGGATGATGACAATGATGACGATGAGGATGATGACTATGATGATGATGATGATGATGGCGATGACGATGATGATGAACAATGATGGTGACAGTGATGATGATGATGATGAGGATGATGATGATGATGATGATGATCACGATGACTATGACTATGCTGATGATGATTATGCTGATTATGATGATTATGATGATGAGGATGATGATGTTGATGATGACAACGATGATGATGAGGAGGATGAAGAATGATGGTGATGATGATAATGATGAGGATGAGGATGATGATTATGATGATGATGATGAGGAACAATGATGATGATGATGATGATGATGATGATGATGGTGATGATTATGATAATGATGATGACAATGATGATGATGAGGATGATGAATATGACAATGATGGTGATAATAATGATGATGAGGATGATGAGGATGATGACTATGATGATGAGGATGAGGATGAGGATCATGATCATGATCATAACGTGATGATGAGGATGAACAATGATGGTGATGATGATGATGATAAAGATGATGATGATAAATACGATGACGACGACGATGATGAGGACCAATGATGATGGTGATGATAGGTTTAGTTGAAACTTTGCTTTGATTTTATTTTCAAGCATTTGCAATGGAATGATGATAATGAACAATGATGAGGAGGAGGAGGAGGAGGATGACAATGATGATGATGAGGATGATGACTATGATGATGATGATGATGATGATGATGATCGAGATGACTATGATGATGAACAATGATGGTTATGATGATGAGGATGATGATGATGACGATGACTATGACTATGATGACGATGATTATGATGATTACGATTATGAGAATGATGATGTTGATGACAACGATGAGGAGGAGGAGGAGGATGATGATGACTATCATGATGTACAATGATGGTGATGGTGATGATGATGATGATGACTATGAAAGTGATGGTGGTGATGATGATGATGATGAGGACGATGATAATGATGATGATGATCAGGTTGACGATAATGATGATGATGAGGATGATGACTATGATGATGATGACGAGGATGAGGATGATGATGATGACGATGACGATGATGATAACAATGACGATGATGATGACAATGATGATGATGATGATGATGATGAGGACGATGATGATCACAAATAGTATGACTATTATGATGATAATTATGATGATGGTTACGATGATGAGGATGATGATGACTATTATGGTGATGATAATGATGATGACAATGATGATGATGAGGATGATAATTATACTGCTGATGATGGGTATGATGATGATGAAGATGAGGAGGAGGATGATGATGATGACTATGATGATGATGACGAGGATGATGATGATGATGATGTTGATGATGGTGATGGCAATGACAATGATGATGTACAATGATGGTGATGATGATGAGGAGGAGGATGATGAGGTTGATGATGACGATCACGATGACTATGACTATGGTGAGGATGATTATGATGATTATGATGATGAGGATGATGATGTTGATGACAAGGACGATGATGATGAGGATGATGATGAACAATGATGGTGATGATGATGAGGAGGAGGATGAGGATGATGACAACGATGATGAGGAACAACGATGATGATGATGATGATGATGATGATGATGATGATGATAAGGATGATGACAATGATGATGATGAGAATGATGACTATGACAATGATGGTGATGATTATGATGATGAGGATGATGATGACGAGGATGAGGATGATTATGATAATCATGATGTGATGATGATGATGAACAATGATGGTGATGATGATGATTATGATGATGATGATGATAAAGACAATGATGACGATTATGATGAGGACCAATGATGATGATGATGATGATAGGTTTAGTTGAAAATTTGCTTTGATTTTATTTTCAAGCATTTGCAATGGAATGATGATGAGGAGGAGGAGGAGGATGGCAATGATGAGGATGATCTCTATGATGATGATGATGAGGATGATGATGATGATGGCGATGACTATGATGATGAACAATGATGGTGATGATGATGATGATGATGACGATGATGACTATGACTATGATGATGATGATTATGATGATTAAAAGTATGAGGATGATGATGTTGATGACGGCGATGATGACGACGATGATGATGTTGATGACGATGATGATGATGACTATGATGATGTACAATGATGATGATGATGAGGAGGAGGAGGAGGAGGATGATTATGATGGCAACGATGATGAGGAACAATGATGATGATGATGATGATGATGGTGATGATGATAAGGATTATGACAATGATGATGACGATGCTGATGACTATGACAATGATGGTGATGGTGATGATGATGATGATGATCGGGTTGATGACAATGATGATGATGATGATGAGCATGATCAGGTTGATGACAATGATGATGATGATGAGGATGATGACTATGATGATGATGATGAGGATTAGGATGATGATGATGATGACGACGATGATGATGATGATGACGATGACGACGATGATGAGGATGATGATGATGATGGTGATGATGATGATGATGATCACAAATAGTATGACTATTATGACGATGATTATGATAATGATTACGACGATGAGGATGATGATTAGTATTATGGTGATGATAATGATGATGGTGATGATAATGATGATGATGATGAAAATGATGATGATGAGGATGATAACTATGATGGTGATGATGGGTATGAGGATGATGATGATGATGATGACGATGAGGATGATGATAATGATGAGGAAGAGGAGGAGGAGGAGGATGATGAGGATGATGATGATGAGGATGATGATGATGATGATGATGATGACGATGACGACGACAACGATGACGACGATGATGATGGCGATGATGATGAACAATGATGGTGATGATGATGATGAGGATGATGACAATGATGATGATGAGGTTGATGACTATGATGATGAGGATGATGAGAATGACTATGATGACGATGATTATGATGAAATTTGAGCGTGAGCTTAGTGCAGTAGCTCAGCCTCCTTTTTAATGCATTTTTGGCACTTGTTTTGATATGATGGAAAATATACTTCATCTTGAATTAGTTATCCCTCGAGTTCCTTATGGGATAATTCGTCTCGATTCATCTTATGCTCTCTTTAGTCTTGTCTAATGTCCTAGGGGGTAAGATGTTGATTAGTTGAGCTTTTGTTCTTGAATATAGTGAATTTATTATATAAATGATGCTATAAGGGTGTTTTCAAAGTAATGTGGGTGATTAAAATTCCAATATTGTAGTGGCTATGACTCGTGAGTTTCTTTTCATGTGACGGATGTTCATCAATGTCTGCAAATGTACAGGCCATAGAATAGAACAAATCGTATGGTACCAGAAATATTCAAACAAGTGTGTGTTCATCAGTGTAATGAGTGTTTATATGTGTATTAAATATTTTGATGGTTTTAAAGATTTAGTAATTAGATTTTTTCCATTTTCAATATTTAGTAATCAGTATTTATAGTAACCATTTGATACTACATACAACATAGCCCCTTTGACTTCACATCTATAAAATTTGAAAGACGAAGGATTTTGTAGAGTGCACAGAGCTCGATGCTTTATTCTTTCTTGATAGTAGCTATCAATTTCAATTACTCATGGAACTCGCATCTAGTATTTTGACATGTCAGATAGCGCAAGCACTCTCTTCATTTTTCTCAGTACACGATTGACGACTTATTAACAGAGCTTTATATATCCCATTATTTATATATAACAAGCAACCATTCCATGTTTGATTCAAGGATAACGACAATGATGATGAGGATGAGGATGATGAATATGATGATGAGGAGGAGGATGACTATTATGACGATTATTATGATGATGATTACGATGATGATGACTATGATGACAATTAT
Organism: Pseudotsuga menziesii; assembly: GCA_001517045.1. Lineage (NCBI taxonomy): Eukaryota > Viridiplantae > Streptophyta > Pinopsida > Pinales > Pinaceae > Pseudotsuga > Pseudotsuga menziesii. The sequence goes on from LPNX010444983.1 coordinate 22,368, forward strand.
GATGGTGATGATGGTCAATGTTTGATGCCTCCCTTACCCTCCACTAGCCATAGGTAAGGATCCTAAGACCTCATAATGGCACCCATGGGCCTAAGAAGAAAATAGTGGTGAAGAGTATATTGTAAAAATGCTCATACATGTGTGAATCCCAAGACATTGTTGAAGAATGTTAGTTATTAAATGGGATAAAAATTAGTGAGTAAATGTTGTAAATGTTAGGTGGCAGCATGTGCATGTCTTGTTGTATGTGCGCGTTAATGTGCATGCGTGCTCTTATACACATGTGCAAGTGCTCAAATACGCGTGCACACACCTGTTACTAGTTAAAAAAATAGAGATATGGATTCTCAGGATTAGTACAAATTTTCATGAGTGTTCTACAACTATTCACACATTTTGTGCTATGGAACTCTTTAATTTGGATCACACTCAATCATCACTCTTTGATCTATTGGATAGAATATCACTCTTGGAATCTAACAAACATATTAAGTGGTATTGGAAGTTAGTAGATACATTCAAACTACAATTTTTCATTGCAAGAAGAGATCATTTTGAATAGGTATGGTGAATTGTAAATAATTGTTTTCATTCACAAGCTTTCAGATCATTTCATTGATTTAAGTTTTATCATATTCTTACAACAATATCTCTCTCATAGACAACATTTATTTTCACAAGAATAATTCCCAACTTCACATCTAAACAAGTCTCATATTCTCCATACAAGATGAAGTATGCAATGTTAACTAATTTACATTTGCACATGAATATATTTTGATTTCACACAATGATGGCATAGATGAAGTTATTTCTTGAGACTCTTCAATTGAAAAAAAACCCTTAAAGTAATCATGGGAGAGGGTCCATATTGAATAGTTCACCAAGTTGTCCATATTCTCTATACAAGATGAAGTATGCAATGTAGACCAATAATCATTTGCACATGAAAATATTTTGATTTCCTATAAGGATGGCATTGATGAGGTTCTCTATTGAGACTCTTCAATTTGTATAAAAACCTTGGAAGAAATCATGGGAGAGGGTTCATATTGAATTGTTCACCAACTTGTACATGCTCCTCTTTTCATGCTAGATTTATCATAACATGCCATTGATATTGACAGGGATGCCTCTACCTCAATGATTTCTCCTTTTTTCAGGGGATTTGCAACCTCCTCATTGTGTAATTAGTCATTTTTTTCTCTTAATAGTTAAATTGTAACTTAATGAGTGTAATTTATTCAATTTATTCCCAAGACATACAAACACCAACTTGTGTCTTCCCTCATAACTAATGTGGCATATTACATGTAATGTCATCTCGTCTAAAGGTGTTGGAAATGAAGAATATTTCACTCATCTTCTTTTCACTTCTAATACTTTTTTAACACAAAGGAATTCATAATCCTATAGTTGTAATAGTTGTAAACTTGAATCTCTTTACTTGACTCAAATAGAGTATAGAAATGAAACTTTAGTTCGAACATAAAGAGAAATGTTTAATCAACATTTATGTATAAATGCCAATAATTACCATGATAACATATCTATAATTTAGATAATTATGTTGGAACGAGTCATGTTTCTTGTATAATGGAACTAATACCTTATTTGTTGCTTTTTATGTAAGGGTAAACCTCATAGTTTTGATAAAGAAACTCTTGGAGATGGGAAAGTCATGTAACAAAGCAAGAAAAAATAGAAGGAATATGCCCATTGAAAAGGAAAACAAGGTAAGAAAAAGGATAGGTTGGAAATGGAGAGAGTCAGACATGATCCAAACATTTCCATTGATACTGGTTCCGATCCTAATAGAGTTGATGACATAACAACCTATACTTCAGAACCATGGGTGAAGCGGTTGCATCCAATGAACCCAACTCAAATTCCAACAATATCAACACAGTCTCCAACCAAAAATCCATCAATGAGCCATGTGGAAGCTCTTGAAGACATAGGTATATTGAGAGACACTAAGTATCAAGCATTGGACCTATGAGCAATGATTAATTTTCAATATCTCCAAGAAGACCACAAGAATGTCGAGCACACTCCCAATATGGACCGACATGTGAATGAAGCACCACAACAAAGAAGCCCTGGGATTTGTAACTCATGTCCACCTTCCCTACCTCAACTGTCTACTACAAGAAAAAGACTCCTAGACGTATCCATGTGGATGAAAGTTGTTTGTCAAGCCTTGAAGGTACGTTTCCCAAATGCACTATCAATTGGAAATGTATCAAATTAATGAAGGAATATTTTGAATGCAAAGGAGATGCAGCTAAATGTCAATTATTACTATGTTTGTTAAATTCAAATTGTTTAGTTGTTGTTAGGATAATTTTGGGCATAAAGGTGGTTAGAAGTTCAGAGACTAACAATCATATTGTTATAAATATTCAATCTGCTTTTAATGCAATTGGGAAGACATATTGTAATAAAGATCTTTGTGCAGCTCATTGTGTATTATTAGAATCAGTTGTAAGCAAGTCCACACGGCAACGTCGCCTCCTTTCACAAACTTCTCGCATACTTAAATAAAATATAAAAACTATTAAGAAGTATTCTGTTATAAGAGAAAATCATCAGACTCCAGGTGGAAAATATTGTTGGGATTTTGTCGGTAGGTTTCCTCATCAAGATATGAAACTAATTGATGTCGTTAAGGACTTAGTACAAAAGTTCTTGAATTATCGTACCAGACCTTCATCTAACCAAAGAGATGTGCTAAATCTGAGAAAATTTTCTACTGAACGTGAACCCCATGTCAAACACTTCCTTGTCACAACACAGACTGAACTCTATGAGAGATTCAGGAATGTCACACACACATTGAACCTGGGCCAAAGGTCCTTTGAGAAATGTAAACCATGGTACATCCATATATGCATTGATCAAAACACATGTTGTTGTACATACCATGTAGAATATGAATATTTTTATGACACGTATAAACATATATTTTCTGATTTGCATATTAACCTTGAATAGGGCTGCAATGAATCTATAATACCACCAAATGCATCAGGAGATTTTGTCATCACCATCTTGTGTCCAAGGCAGGAAGGACAAAAATACTATGGAAAATCATGTCAATATGGGAATTGGTCCAAGTGTAGTGGGTTTTCTCTTTTGAACCATATTTGCATTCATGGAAGCGATGAGCATCAATTTGGAAATATGAGCATGGAGATGCAGAGCTTCAAGTGCGTAACCTATTAATCAGATAGTGCAAAGGAAAGTAAAAATATTGCATAGGTGAAGTCACACGTGCAAATGACTATTGCATGTTTTTCCTCTTACATGTTTAGTTTCTACATATACATTCTTTAAAGGTCACATTCTAATACAACCCTTTTTTTAATGGCAACAGATACAGGTATGTGATTTTTTGACAAAGTTCTACAAGAAAACCAAGTAGTATGTTTAACATGTGCATGTAGTGTGATGGCAGGATGAGCAGTACAGAAAATGCAGGGACAACTTTCCCATTAGGACAATATTGTCAATTATTTATTTTGCATAAAACTACACCCTTCAGCCACAAAATAAAATTCAGATTCAATACTACCATTCCGACTAGGTCAATATCATGGTACATGTTACGTATTAGCATGGTCCTGAGAGAAACATTAACAACAGGATAATCCATAAGGAGACAAACTTTTACATAAGTGATGATAGATGCCATGATCTGCATTATGTGCAACATTGTTTTCAAATTTTCTATGATCAACTAAAGGAGGGAGATATATAGATGGATCAGCATTGGATATGGTTAGATGGTTTTTCGGGCCAGTTCAAAAATGCCTGAGTCTTCCAATGGATGAGTATGTTACCTAAGACTTATAATGTGCCGCAAACATGGAACTACTTTAAGACCAAGCATGGCAAATGTGAGCATGAAGGGGACGATGCATGCATCAAGACCGCGCTGCGAAGGGAGGAGACAAGGTTTACCAGAAACCCCCATATCAAGGATGCATAATCCATAGTTCAATGGTGCTCTGCAACAATCTCAGACAGAACTAAAGTGTAACATACATCAACAAGGGTAGGAAGGCCAGTCAGGAATTTTTAGAATGTGGTTGACATATATATTGATCTCGTTCCTATAGTTACAACACAGTAAAAGGAACACGTGGATTTCATTCGGTTTGAAGCTCAAACAACCCCCTATTTTAAATATGGACGCATAAAATTGCTTACTTTTGCAACCCCTATAGAAGTGGTGAATTAGATGAATGTGAATGCATGGATTGGGTTGATGATTGGGATCGTGTGTCACTTGTAGTAGACCCACATGTAGTCAGTGAAACAACCCACTTAGAGGAGGTTCAGTCAGCGATTTCGACAGACTACAACCATATGTCAGATATTGTATAACCAGGAAACATATATGCAGTTGTTTCCCCAAAAGACAATGAATTGGGCACAAATTATTGGTTGGCATGATGCATTCAAGGTAAGAAAATCCTGAACAAATCATTGATTGATGATGAAGGAAATGAATTTCCTATTGGATCAATGGTGTTTGAGGGTGAATATCTTACACTAGATGGGAAATCAAGAAGAACTAGTGGGATGTATTTGTGGATTACAGACCAAGTTCTATGGTCTATCACTTCACAAAATTGATTGTTGGGAAAAAAATCCATCTATAGATAATGTCAAACAAGAGCTCGACCAAAGTATGTTACTTCTTGCATCATTTAGAGCACGATATATTAATGGAGGCAATTAGCAACAGAGAGGATCCAGATGGCTATATTGAATTAGATTGGGTAATTACATTTACACTCCACTTAAGCAAAACCATAGTTTTCATAATCTGGCATGGAAGCATGCCTAGGCCGTGCAAAGTCAGGGGGGAGGCTACCTTGGCCATAATCATGTTCCACAATCCCAACGGAAGAAAAGGTTTTTCCATCGGATCCCCAATCAATGTTCTATGGTGAGTTGCAGGAAAATCCATTCAAGGATGATTGGGCCAATTCAAGTTCAGGGTCCCCATACTAAATCGGGTGGCGATTTACAAATTTGTTGGATCCTGCAGGTGTGTTTGGGCATGCTACCCCCAGCCTCCCAACATAGGTGTTGCAGGGCCAGTGCACTGTTGCAAGGGTTGCATGGACCCCACTAGGGTGAAACCATAATTTTAAAAATCTGGACTGGGGGAATTCCCGGGTTGTGTGAAGTTGGGTGGGAGGCCACCTTAGCCATAATAGCATTCCATGATCCCAACGAAACCGATGGTTTTTCCATAGGATCCCTGGTCAATGTTCTATATTGGCGAGTTGGAGTAGGCCCACAAAATCCATTCAGGGACTCTTGGCCAATTCAAGGTCAGGGTCCAAAATGAAAATTGGGCAGCAATTTTCGATTCCGTTGGCTCCAGTAGGTTTGTTTGGCATCGCCTCCATGGGAAATCCACCCTTGATCACTCGACAAAATCTTTTGCAAGGACGATGCACCGTTTCCACGGTTTCATGGACCCCATTTTCATATGACATTCAACTCGACATAAATCATAAACTAGAGGTCGTATCATTACCTTTATTGGACCCTCTCCACCATGTTTTCATGGACAAATGAGTTGATTATGCATCGGTCTCGTAAGGGTTTTACTCAGTGTCCTTGAATACAACTCTCACATTAGTGGGTCTACTCTGCAAAACCCTCCACTGTGCTAATATTGGTAGTGTTTCCATATCAACACTAGCCATACACACTTGTAGGAGCAAACAACATGCAATCTCATTAATCTATTTGTTTTTTCTCTCCCGGATCGATAGTGACAAAGTGTCCCTCAACAACATTTTCATGCGACTTTCAACTTGACATAACTCAACAACTGGAGGTCGAATCGAGGATCCGTCAACTCCATTAGTAACATGGCATTCCATTAACTCTAGCGGTCCCTCTCCACTCCTCTCGCATGACCCAATGAATTAATTATGCATCGGTTTCATAAACTAGGGTTTTGCTCAGTTTCCTTCAATGTAACTCTCGCATTGGTGGGTCAACTCTACAAAACCCTCCACCGTTCCAGTATTGGTAGTATTTCCATATCGACATTGGTCATGCACACTTTTTGAAGCCAACGACATGCATTCTTACTACTTTGTTTGGTTTTTCTCTCCTGGACCAAGAGTGACCAAGTGTCCCTGAACGACATTTTCATGCGACTTTCAACTCGACATAACTCGACAACCGAAGGTCAAATCAATGACCCTTCGAATCCATTGGTATCCTTGAATTCCATTAACTCTATTTATCCCTCTCCAACATGTTTTCATGGAGCAGTGAGTTCATTGTGCATCAATTTCCTAAACTAGGGTTTTGCTTAGTTTCCTTCAATGCATCTCTCGCATTGGTGGGTCAACCCTGTAAAACCCTCCATCATGCCATTCTTGGTAGTTTTTACATATTGGCATTGGCCATACACACTTGTCAGAGAAAACTACATGCAATATTGCTGCTCCATTTGTTTTTTCACTACGAGAACGAGAGTGACCAAGTGTCCCTGAATGACATTTTCATGTGACTTTCAACTCGACATAACTATACAAACGGAGGTCGGATCGATGAGCCGTCAAATATGTTGGTCTCTTGGCATGCCATTACCTCTATTTTTCCCTCTCCACTATGTTTTCATGGCCCAGTGAGTACATTTTGCATTGATTTTGTAAACTAGGGTTTTTCTCATTTTCCTTCATTGCAACTCTCGCATTGGTGGGTAAACTCTGCAAAACCCTTTACCATTCCATTCTTGGTAGTGTTTCCATATCAGAATTGGCCATACACACTTGTCGAAGCCAATGACATGCAATCTTACCGCTCTATTTGGTTTTTCTCTCTCAAACCGAGAGTGACCAAGTGTCCTTGAACGACATTTTCATGCGAATTTCAACTCGACAGCCGGAGGTCGGATTGATGAGCCGTTTACTCCATTGGTCTCTTGGAATTCCATTAACTCTAGCAGGACCTCTCCACTACATTTTCATGGCCTAGTGAGTTCAATGTGCATTAGTTTCATAAACTAGGGTTTTTCTCAATTTCATTCAATGCAACTCTCGCATTGCAGGGTCAACTCTGCAAAAACCTCCACCATGCCAGTCTTGGTAGTGTTTCTATATCAGCATTGGCCGGACACACTTATCGAAGCTAATGGCATAAAATCTTTCTTCTCCATTGGTTTTTTTCTCCGGGACCAAGAGTGAAAAAGTGTCCCTGAACGACATTTTCATGTGAATTTCAACTCAACATAACTCGACAATAGGAGTTCGGATTGACAAGCTGTCCACTTCGTTGGTCTCCTGGAATTCCATTACCTCTAGTGGTCCATATCCACCATGTTTTCATGGACCAATGAGTTCTTTGTGCATCATTTTCATAAAATAGGGTTTTGCTCAGTTTCCTTCAATGCAACTCTCGCATTGGTGGGTAAACTATGCAAAAACCTCCATTGTGCTAGTATTGGTAGTGTTTCCATATAAAAATTGGCAATACACACTTGTTGGAGCCAATGACATGCAATCTCACTGCTCCATTTTTTTTCTCTCCCGGACCAAGAGTGACCAAGTGTCCCTAAACGACATTTTCATGCAACTTTCAACTCGACATAACTCAACAACCAGAGGTCGGATCGATGAGCCGTCGACTCCATTGGTCTCCTAGCATGCCATTACCTCTAGTGGCCCCTCTCCACCTTGTTTGCATGTCCTAGTGAGTTCATTGTGCATTGGTTTCGTAAAATGGGTTTTTTCTCAGTTTCCTTCAATGTTGTCCAAATATTGTGTACTTGCATATTTGAATTTCAACTTATATTATCTTCATGATTGGGTATATTCTAGAATTGTTTATGAATTCTAATTTGGAAAAACTTTGGGTTTAATTTGTTAAGTGATTTAACACATATCTTGAAAATATTTTTTTTTAACATATATCTTAAAAATAAAAGAGTATATTTATTGATGTTGTAATTTGTTGTAATAAGAGATTCTGGATATGTTATATGCTTGGAAAGAGTGCCCTAAAGGATGTATATTCATGGTGTGAACATACACTTGGACTAGGGTTTTTTTTGGGTTCCCTTGTTATATTAGGATGAAGATACGTGAAATATTCAACCATATTAACCACCTTCACACACATTTTGAGGAGAATCAAATGAGCATAGTAACCACCTTGGCACACATATTGAGCATAAGCATTGGAGCATTGGGAACAAGAATATGTTGTACACAATTAGAGGAGGAATGCATTACATGAGGAAAATTAGATATGCATGAGGACACTAGGGTTTATATATGTAAGTAAACCTCCCGGAGAAGGAGATATAATACTAGAGGAATTGTTGGTTTTCATATAGATTCCGTCGCTCTTGTTGTGAAGTCAAAGGAGGTAGAATTGGGTTTCCAACCCTATTGAAGATACAAAGAAAAGAGCTAGTGTCTTTGGTGATATTGTAGTCCTATTATTGTGTGATACATGGAGGTTAGGGAAAGACCATGGAAAAATTAACTTGATAAGTCTCGAGCTTCTTTTGATTCCTTGCTTAGAAGAATATTTTTTTAAGTTTAGTTGATTTTCCATGGAGATATTGGTGCTTGTGTTGATGCAATAGTCAAATACCTAGGGTTTGAGGAATCATCCTAGGAGAGACATGTCAACATCGAAAATGGTGCTAGACTTCTCTAAAATGCCATGTTCTTCTATGATGAAATATGATAAGGGTTTATAAACCCTAACGAGGAAAACAATTATAGTGTGGATACCTTAATGACAACAGTGATAATTTGGGGCTAGCATCGCTTATGGTTTCCAAATATATATACATACATNTATATATATATATATATATATATATATAAGAACTATTTCAATTGTCTAAATATTGTGTACTTGGAGATTTGAATTTTAGCTTATATTATCTTTATGATTGGGAAGATTCTAGAATTTGTTAGGCATGCTAATTTGAGATACTTTTGGGTTGAATTTGTTAAGTAAAATTTAATGGTGTTTATTTTGTTAGCTATCCTAAGTGAAAACCATTGGATAGGTCATCGTGCACTTGTGTAGGCCATCAAGATGATGACTAAGGAATATCCTCTAAAATAAAAGGAAATTTCTAGCCAAAACGACCCTTCAAACCATGATTGTACACCCATAGAGAACATGTCTTTACCAAATGAAGGATCAATAGGGATGATGTGTCTTTTATATAAGACACATATTCATGAACTTGTTTCATTTTTTATTTGTCAAGGAAGAACATTTTTTTATGTCTTGGACCTCCTCACACGTGCTTTTTATTCTGTGATATTTTAGTTTCTCTTATTAGAACCACTTATACCATGTACCTAAGCTACAAGAGAAAATTGCAAAAAAACTAGGGTTTCACAAATTACAAACCATAAACCTAAAAAATAGGGTTTATAAATTTACACATATAACTACAAACTAGGTCTTTATAAAGTAGAAATTCACATGCATAGAGATCATGTGCTATGTTAGTCTTACTTATGTAGAAATACTTAAACAACATACCTATGCTACATGTATTACTAGAAAAAAAACTAGCGTTTCATGAACTACAATCCACAAAAATAAGGATTACAAATACCTAGACCATATATGTAATCTATAAGAACAAATGTCAAGAAATCTAGGGTTTCTTGAACTAGAAACCACAAACGTAAAAGCTAGGGTTCACATATTTAGACATAGAACTATAAACTAGGGTTTATGAACTCATTAGATTTGTTAGTCTCACTTAACTAGAAACTAGTAGAACCATATACCTAGAAGATATATACCTGCACTACAACATAGCTAGGGTTTCATGAACTACAATGGATGTTTTCCTTAAAATTATGCATGTGGTTAAAGAATGTTAGTGGTGTTGATGGGACGTTATCATCATATCAAACAAAGTCAAACTAAGAATGGTTTCCAGCCAAGTCAAAATGATTATGACAGTCCAAAACATTAATTTCCAACTTGCCAAAATGAGTGTACAATCCCAAATGCAAGTACTAATGGTAAACAAGAGTTGAAATGGCACTTTGAATTAGTGAAAGGCACTGTCAAAGCAAAAGTATTTCTAGCCAAGAATTTAGCATTATGACAGTCCTATATTTCACTTTTTAGTTTGTCAAGACAAATGTACAATATTTTAAGTAAAAATCAGTGATAAACAATTTTATAAGTGCCAAGTTTCCAAGCATAAAATTTCCGGTCAAGTAAAATGTCTTATGACAATCCAAGATGTAATTTCCAGTCAAGTAGGAATGATAACAAGTCTATTATTCACTTGGCTTTTGATGAAAAAATGACTTGCAAGCAATTCAAGGCATTTTCTTGTATTTTTCCAAGTTATGGATGTTTATATACCACTGTCAATTTTTTTTAGATACAGTCCCTTTAGGGTGTCTTTGTGCCACTTTAAATTGGGTTATGGACAAATTTGAGGTGAGGCATTAGTGAGTGGGTAAGATAGGTGTTATAGCTGATTTTACCACACATGGTTGATCACATGTTTATGGCCTTCCCTGTCCCTCTGCAGACTCTTTAGACCCCATGGACTGATATTATACTTTGATGTTTCCAAGTTCATCCCTTAAAAACACATGTTTATTGTTGTATGTGACTTTTAAACCTATACTCGCATGTATACGCAAATTTTGACCTTAAACCTACATACATTGGGATGTGTGCAAAAATCCAAACATTTTTGGAGTTTTCCTTCATGTGTGTCCGAACCAATTGACTCTTGGCCTTCCATATTCCTTGATATTGCTCGGATTTGACCCTCCATTTCCCATTTGGAGTGCTATATAAGGAACCCCTTGGATACATTGAAGCGAAGGAATTGAAGAGCAACGAAACTATAGTCCATTGTTGCCATAGCTTGCATATACTTGAGTCTACGTCCCTTTGTCCCTTTGGAGCACTTTGTGTTCTTCCCAAGCTTTCCTTTGCTTGTGAGATTGCTATTGAGAGATGGAGGATTGAGGTGGTGGAGGCCCAGGTGGAGAACTCGGTTTCTCTGATTCGTAGATGTGACGACAGAGGTTGTCACTTATGTAATCTTTGATTTGATCAATAGAAATATATTTTCTGATCCAATAATGTGCATTTGAATGAATATTGAATCCATAGATATGTTTAATTGCTTATACATTGTTGATTATATATGCTAGAGTAGATATAACACCATATTATATAGCATGCTTGTCTTGTTTTATGTTGTTGAGAGAAAATTGCTATTGTAAGCGGGATTGGAAAAAGCTCAACGGGGATCTACTTCAACCGTCCAGAATAAGGCATGATTCGAGATCCCTTAGTGTTATATGTTTGGTTTCTCTTGCATATTGGGAAGGGATTGATTTCTGGTGTCTTGTTGTCTATTGTGGTACACCCCAAGCCATAGGAAGTTTCTCTCCGTAACAGAAATGGTGACCATACTGGGGAGGTTCCTTGTTTTTATTTGGGGTTGGAGGCACAATGGGCTTGACTTGCTCTCTGTTTATCCCCATTTCTGTGTCTCATTTTATAGTTTGTTCATTCATAGACAGTCCCCTTGAGTGGTTTGACCTTGTATTTCTTTTCACCACTTTTTTCTCGGTATACGTAGGTTTTTCCCAGACATCCGCATATACACACAAGTTCTGCATATATAGCCGCGTACATACGCAGGTTTTTTGTAGACGGTCACGTACATCCTCACTTTTATGGTTGAGTTTGATGTGAGAATTTCCTAGGTGGGTTGTGGGTTTGGTTGGGTCCTCATGGGTACCAATATTGTCTATTGACTGCTTCCTTTGTGACCTGAGACCACTTTTTCATTGATTTTTATTTGAAAGTAGTTTTAGTCATTTATCTCATTTCTTTTTTTTCCATTAGTGCATTATTTTTTTTGTCTTGGAATCTTGTTGGGCTTTTGTTTTATACTTGCTGCAGAGACTCAGAGTTTTAAATGACTTTTATTGCATTTTTAATTATTTTATATTGAAAAATACAAAATAGTTGCACTCTTAGTTGCATCTTAGATATGGATTTGAGGAGGTTCTTGGATTGGATTTCTTGGATGAGAGTTGTATTTAGGCTTTCATATAGGAAGGGTTGAATTGGAATTTGGAAAGGATTAATTTTATGCATATCATGTAGTGGCATACCCTCTTTTTTATTCTACACAATTGCACTTGGTATTGCTTGTTAGGTGTGCATATTTACTTCGCTGCTGAGTCATAAATTCATTTGTTGCATGGTAATTTCCCTTTGAGTAATCAAAGCCAATTAAAATCAACGCTTAATAAAATGAATTACACTCTTTATTTTCTAGGGTGCATCAACAAGATTAGGTTTAAGGGTCTTGGAATAGTTCATTGTGAGTTAATTGTCCAAGACCACTAAACAAAACAATTAGATGTTTGTCCAGGTGAGAGAGAGAAACCCTTGGTATAATTAGTGTTTCTCAGGACGCTCCTCTTACATGGGAGGTAAGCACGAGGCAGTGCACGCGATTGTGACTAGGATGACCCTTGGTTACTTTCTGTGAGCACCACAAATATTTCCAGGATTGTATTTGTATCTAGGGGCCTTTGAGGTATTGGATGGTGCACCCCTGGGGTACCAGTTGTGCTTTCAGGCTTCGGTCTTTGCTACCCTTCCCATATGGTTGATCCTTCCTACAACTGTCCACCTGAGCATTGGTTATATTGAGGTTACCTTAGTTTCCTTACCTAGGTTATCGAGGGGGTATTTGTAGAGGTTATTCTGCATGTGTCCTAGCCAGGTAGTGGTCGGACAACATAGTCTCTTTACGCGTTGAAGCTGAGGGCCACTATAATTGGTTACATACCTCCGCTTGTAGTGTGTGGGGGTTTCAATCCTCTCCTAGGTGAGACATACCTATAGCATTCGGGAGCTCACATATCCTCCCTTTGGTTTGCTTGTATTTTGGCTATAGATTTTCTAAGAAGTGTGCTCTTTGTGTGCTAGTGGGATTTTGGGATCATGGTTACTTGAGTATATTTATGTTCTCTTGATTTTGGATCCTTTTTTTCTTGGCATGCTTGGTATCCTATCATCGGTCTTTGGTCCCAGTATGGACCCTGGTGTCGGACTTGGGAGCATCACAGCCCCTTACTGTGCTCATGGATTTGGGAATGGTCATATTCCATCCTCTACTCCATTTGTGGAGTATTTGTATTCCCTTCGCTAGGTCTTTACACCAGTGGTGACCCTCAAAGAGGTGGTAGTGGTTACGTGAACGTTGTGTCTTCACCTTACTTTCCTTCTTATGTCCCATCGTCCATCGCGTTGTTTCCTTTGAATGTAGTTGTATTGATCAATCCTCCTTGTGGCCTATAGTTTGGAATATTTATTGATGGTTTCCATCTATTTTGGACTTATATTCTTGTTATGTAGGGTCTGGTTTTTTGTACACTCTCTCTAAGGTCTTTGATCTGTTCGTGCCTATGACAGGTATAATTTTGAACTAGCATACAGGTTAGGACTCCACATCCGCTTGCATTATGAATTTCCTTATGACCATTTCATCTTGACCTTAGGTACAAACCCATTCCATGATATCATAGAACCTTCATGTTGTTGTTATAAGTGGTATTGTGTGAATGGTAGAGATTTCCTATACATGGGTACCCTAGCTAGATCATGTGTTTCATTTGGTGCCCATGCCGACATTTCTCCTTTAGGGTGTGGGAGTCCTTTGTATAGTACCGCCATGAATTTGAGCAAGAGCTTCATACTCCTCTTAAACTTTATGCTAGACATTCCCCCGGGACTCCCTTGTATATGTCAATTTGTAATTGCATTATCATGAGTTTTGCTTGCCTTCTTGAGCTTTATGTCGGCTCCATGATTTTGTTTTATCAGCCATATAGCCTGAGCTTGTATCATGTCTAGCCAAGCAGATCATTTTTACACATCTTTTACAGCTTGATTCCCCATTTTTTTTACTGGGAGGGGACTTTCCCCCGAGTGTCATTATCCTACACATGTTTCCTTACATTGAGCATAGGTATGTTCTGCTGCTTGGAACTAGTTTGTTTGCCCCCTGACACTCATCTCCTCCTATATTTGTAACTATAGAGAAATTTTATTCTTTTTAAAGATTTTCAAAATATCTAAAAAAGTAAAAAAAAAAAAATAACCAAAAAATCCAGACAGGAAAAGATGTTATCTTTGGCGGAATTCAAGTCGTGTCTCCTTCGAACAGAGCACTGTATATCACATCCATTGGTTGGGTTATTAGTTTGAATTTAGGACCTGTACTTGTTTCTCTGAGTTTATATCCATCAACCAGTTAATATTCGGGTCCCTATGGAGCCTCTATTGATTCCTCCCATGTCGCAGAGATGTCCCAATTTGCATATCGAGTCTATGCTTCCTACCTTTAGTCACCATTTTAATTTATGGTCTTGTTCGAAGAAAGTTGAAGCCTGAGTCGGCCATTCCTCAGTTGTCTTCACTTTGCATGTTGGCCATTGCCGGTACTATTACTGGTTCATGAACATCTTGTTCGAGTTCTTCCATATTATACAACGTTGTTGAGTACCTTGTGTTGGTTGATGGGGGATTCCTTAATGCCCTCCTTCCAATGGATTCCATCCCATCAAATTCAGATCATTTATTTTGGGATAGGAGTCTAGAGTCATTTGAGTGCCTTGAGACTTACAGTCATCAATGGTAGGTTCTCTCGCCATTGATATTCTTTGGAATACATCAATGTCCCCTGATAAATGGATTCTTCCAAGTGTTTGACCTCAACACATTTATTCACACTTGTTAGATTGTACTCTAGTACCTTGATTCCCATTTTCATTATCAGTGGGTGATCTCACGTTTTTTAACGGTATACATTAATGACCAGTAATCAGACAATGGACTACTACGTTTATCCTCGACACCTTTATTCACATAGTAGGACATGTACTCATAGCATTTTGTGCAGAAGACTTTCCATCTTGGTGGAATTCCACATATGCTACCTCCTTGATCGTGCCAGTGTTCATGATATTTCAGCTCTTGTGATTTGATTCCAGTGTGTGTCAGATATCTTCACCCATTATGGATATCTTGGTCCATTATATATCTTCAAATTCTATGGATATCTTGATTCATTATATATCTTCATCATGGAGATTCTAATATATTATATATTGTACGTGGCAATGACCACACATCACATTTTGTATATCATGCCTATTCATGGCCATTGTACTATTATGTATCCAAGACTGCTATATGTATTTGTAGTCATATGTAGAGATTTATTATTGTACTATACTAATGGATGGCTTGTTCTTCCACCTGGTTCTTCATCACTCCACTTCTGGGATGGATTTTATAATGTATTTTGTCCATCATGTTACCCCTCTAACTTCACACACTAGGGGGCATCTGTTATAGCTGATTTTACCACACATGGTTGATCACATTTTATGGACTTCCTTGTCACTTTTCAGACTCTTTAGACCCCATGGACTTATATTATACTTTGATGTTTCCAAGTTCATCCTTTAAAACAACATGTTTATTGTTGTACGCGACTTTTAAACCCATACTCGTGTGTATACGCAACTTTTGACCTTAAACCCGCGTACATAGGGATGTGTGCAAAAATACTAATATTTTTGGAGTTTTCCTTCATGTGTTTCCGAACAACTTGACTCTTGGCCTTCCATATGCCTTGGTATCACTTGGATTTGACCCTCCATTACTCATTTGGAGTGCTATATCAGGAACCCCTTGGATACATTAAAGGGGAGGAATTAAAGAGCAACGAAACTATAGTCCATTGTTTCCATAGCTTGCATATACTTGAGTCTGTATCCCTTTGTACCTTTGGATCACTTTGTGTTATTCCCAATATTTTCTTTGATTGCGAGCTTGCTATCGAGAGATGGAGGATTGAGGTCATGGAGGCCTAGGTGGAGGACTTGGTTTCTCTGGTTTGTAAATGTGTTGACAGAGGTTGTTGCTTGTGTAATCTCTGATTTGATTAATAGAAAAATCTTTTCTTGTCCAATAATGTTCATTTGAATGAATATTGAATGCATACATATGTTTAATTGCTTATACATTATTGATTATATATTCTAGAGTAGATATAACACCATATGATATAGCATGCTTGTCTTGTTTGCTATTGTTGAGAGAAAATTGCTAGTGCAAGCGGGATTGGAAAAAGCTCAACAGGGATCTACTTCAACCATCCGGAATAAGGTATGATTCAAGATCCCTTAGTGTTAGATGTTTGGTTTCTCTTGCATATTGGGAAGGGATTGATTTCTTGTGTCTAAATGTCTGTTGCGGTACACCCCAAGCTATATGAATTTTCTCTCCATAACAATAGGAAGGAAAGGAAGTGACCTTAGTCTATGATAGGTGGGTAAGAAGTCTATTAGGGATACCCTAAATAGGATATTACAGTCAAGAAGTTAGGGTATCTCAAGATGATTTAGTGGTGTTCTAGGTATTTCCAAAATGGACATTACAGTCAAAGATATTGTAGAGCCTCTTTCTCCTATAATTTTTTAATGTATGAGTTGTGGAATATGAGCTATGTTTTACTTTTTTGACTATCGTTTACAAAAGGAGTGCTCATGAAGCTCTAACCCTATCTTATGTGAACTAATCCATGCTTAAGCTTTGAAGTATTTCATTTGATTAGTCTATAAAAAATATGTGACATATGACTACAATCCTAGGCACACTAATATACAAACAAGAAGGTACTTTATAAGAGGCCACAAGAGATGGTTAGGTAGGGTTGGTGTTACGGTTTCCCTCCTAGGTTTAGGGTTTCATCATTGATTCTAAGCCCTAGGTTATGCATGCTAACCCCAAAACACCGTTTGGGTCAGGGTTTCCTCATTGATTATAAATCCTAGGCTATGCATGCTAACCTTGAGTTAGGGTTAGGGTTTCCTCGTTGATTCTAAATCCTTGGTTATGCATGATAACCCTTAAATCATTAAAATTGCAAGTTCTCAACAATATCATAACAAATATGTATGTATTCAATGAGAGTAAGCAATGTCAACTTCATCTTCAAATGATATGAATCACCAAATTTATCAAAATCAATGTTTGCCAAGTAGATGTAAGAAATGCAAGCCAACAATAGTCATATTCAGTATGATTCTTAGCTCATCAATACTATGAAATTTCCTGTCAATCAAATGGTAAGAGAAGATCATTCCAATATCAATTTCTAGCTTGCAAAATGAGATAATAATTACTATTTAAATACCAAAGGCAAACAAGTTCTTTCTATTGTTATTTGGACAATGAATAAGACTGTAGGTGTTAGTATGTTGGTTCAATATGAGTTAGGAATGATCAACAATAAGTATTGCAAGCACATCAATTGTAAACTACTACTGCATTCGACATAATGTATGCAAATTTGTAATAAAAGGAAAAGTAATATAAAGAAGTGCAAAATAATATATTAATATACAAAAATTTCCAATCATATATAGTACTAGTAAAAAATGGAACATCGTTCCCAATGTCTATACAATGGCAACTCATTTAGTATAAAAAATATCGAAACTCCTGCCCTATACAAAATATGGCAACTTGTGCCAAAGTGCCACATCATGGCTATTGTACATAGGAGGGTATCTCAGTCCTCGTACCCACCCTCGGAGCTCCCAGGTGCATCTCCAAAATCAATCTTCCTCTTCTTCGAGCTAGAGGAAGCTCTGTTCTTCTAGCTGCTTCAACCACCTCCCCTTGGGCTATGAAATGACAACAATCAAATGTAAAATCCTACAGGAAATTATACAAGTATAAAACAAAATTTAAAAATCAAAATTACGTTTTCAAATCTTAAATAGCTCACCCCAGACAAGACCGTAAGTGGTGAGAAGGATACCCTCATCTGTGATACAAGTCTCTCGACAATGCCACCCTAAAACATTTAAACAGTATGATAACTCATACAATTTACTTCCTATGTTAATTTTCGTTAATATTGCATGATATTTTCATAAAATAATCAATCTCATCGTGAACACAAAAGGCTAGTCCTGGGGGCTGGCAGGTGGAGCAATTAGCTGGTCCTCAAGGGTGGCAGGTGGAGCAGTGAGCTAGACAACCTACTCTGATTCTAGGGTGGATGGCATAGCGAAGTATGTAGCCACATCAACATTGGATAAAAAACTAGCAGGCACGGTGGGAGAGGGCGTGGATTGGAGTGGACTAAGTGGTGATGTATGATGATAAACCCCATATGGTTGTAGAATGGAACCTGCCACCTTGGAAGATGAAACGAGGGTGGTGGGGGAATATGGGAGAGGGGGGCTAAGGTTTGGGATGGGGTGTAGGGTGGGTGAATGTGGATGGATGGTGTATTGTGGTCAGAGAAGGGAGCATGGAAACATGGGAAATTGCACAGGAGGGGGTGGACGGGTGGGGTGGGGGGGAGTGAGTAAAGGCTGTGATGAAGAAGGGGGAGCTGGATGGAAGTGTCGTGGTGGATGGGTGGGGCAGTGGGGAGTGAGCGAAAGATGTGATGAATAAGGGGGAGCTGGATGGGAGGAAAGGGATGGATGGAATGGGGTGGGGAGGGATGCAGGGAAAGGGACATGTATGACAAGGGCTACACCTGTCATATATGGTGGGAAAAAGGAAGTCAATGGAGAGATAGTGACATTGGCGTGCCTATGTGCTCGGACTTGCATACATATTCATTACCTCGTATATTAGTACATAAAAAATATAACTATACAAATCTAAGCCATCAAAACTGAAATTAAATTTATATTTTATTACAAGATACCTTCTCACGAGGGGATCTGCTAATCCCCACAATGGATGGCTGGACACTCACTCCTGTAGAAACCTGTTCATTTGCACAAAAATATTTAGATTCAATTACTAAATATTAACTACATTGGAAGAAAATATTATCCACTAACATTACATTTAATTACTAAAAGAAAAATACCTGTGTGTATGGTGTTGCGATGTCCTATGTAGATTCCATGGCTCCATCTAGGTTGAAAGAACCAACGTCCTCCCACCTTGGTGTTGGAGACTTAGCACCGAATAGATGCACATTAAAACAAATCAAGTCATCGGCATCTAATTCTAAGTTAAATTTATTAGAAATTATAAGATTTCATAACGTACAATCAATACTTGAACATTAAATAAAACAATAACTAACCTGGTGTAGGTAGCTCTCTATGGCATTCTTTTCCCTTGGAACATGACATGGATTCGCACAATGAGAACAACAATGTTGCACTGGTCCTGTTGAGTTGGATGGATCATCTTGGCTACCACTTGTAGCTACTCTCCCTCGCCCACCACCACTAGAACATGTAGAAGTGTGTCTCTCGGGGTGGTCCTCCTTGCTCTGCAAGGACATAGCCACAAATGTGGTATTCCTGAGAAGGTGTCATTGGGCACGTCTAATGGACTCATGGATCTCATGTATCCCGCTACCTAACCCAGGGGTTTGAGGAAGCGGGTTTGGCTCTCGCCTAGGTGCAAAAGGTCCTCTGAGTGGGTTCAGGTGGGCGTGAGATCGATCTCAGGCTGAGCCAAAACCGGTGCCCTGGAACACGTTGATGTCAAAAAAGTTCACATAGAACCCTAACACAAAATCAACCCACACTTTCCTGAGAAAATACTATGGGACCTTGACATTGTTGCATGGATGCTTGTCAAAAACCATGAACCATCTCTTTCTCTAGTTTTCTCTCCATGGCTAGTAATTACACCAGTCCATGCAAACTTGATTCTTCTGCACATCTGGAGGTTGTCGTGTTCTCGGATCTGTAAATTTGCTCCACAGTTGGGATTTTGTGATATTCAGGTTTTTTATATCCTCTTTGGACATACTAGTGCTATAATGTTCTCTCATTTGAGCCCTATATTCGCTCAAATTAGTTATCTCACTGTGGGTAATGTTTATTGACTATTTTTTTTGTAGTGATGTGGCGAGGGAAACTGCAGAGGGTTCCCTGGTGTTCTTCAGTTCATCACTTAAAATTCTTAATTAGTTTAAATCCCCATGTAATTGATATTCAAAGTTTTCTTCTTTTAATTCGGGGCTTGGGTCCTCCGGTTGGTTTGTTTCATTCCTTTCTTGTGATGGTTCATTGGTATTTTTCATTATGTTTAGGTAATTTGTAACTGGAATATCAAATTTTCCCATTTCAATTCATTTTCAATTTTTTTAATTTTGTATTTTCTTTGAAAAACAACAAAAAACATCAAAATAAACAAAAAAAATGACATTCCTACTCCACATACCTTACTCCAATGTCGTGGGTGCCTTTTGAGCTTGGTTGGACACTTTCGTTGGGCTCCTTGGGGGTCATTTTCACCTCGTGTGCTCGCAGGTGGGTTGTGAACAAAACAAATTGTTCACAATTTTTTTTTTAAACACAGGGACACGAGCACATCCCTTTGTGCGATTGCAAAAAACATGTGCATGCGTCCACATACACATGCACGCACTTATATGCGAGTGCATCATTAGGGGCGCGTGTATGGTCCTATTGTCCATGTTGCCAATCCAACCTAGAGGTTCGCCAGTGCCGAAGTAGGAGCGCTACGTGCATACAACGGTGTGTGCGTGTTCTTGTTTTTTTCGATTGCGCACTCCCATTGCATTATATTTGGGTAGCAGGTTCTTGTGGGCGCCCTTAAAGGAAATGTGTTCACATTTCTTAGTACTAATATTGAGGCTTGCCACATGTTTGGGTGTCATCCCTCTTCCTATGTGTTTTCTTTGAAGTTGTCTTTTGGTTAATAAAATCTATTCTATGGAATATAGTAAACTAGAGCTAATTGGACATTTCATAGGGTTTCTTAATATGCCTACGTTTTACCTCTCGTTACAGTATTCTACACATAATCGTTTTTATGAATTTCCCCCCCAAATATGACTTTTTATGTAGATTTTGGATATGTAATTTATTTTTGAAAATATTAATTGTTTCTATTTTTCGTGTATCATTACTCAACTCAAAAAACACATTGTTAGTGTTTTTTTCTATAGCTTCTTGGTTTCTCAAGAATTTAAAAAAAATGATTGTTGCACTACTACACACCGACCTCTACATGCTATTAAGAAAAAGCATTTTATGATAATAGCATTAAGACCTTCAAAATATGTACTCACACTTAGCCTATTGGTTTCGAGGTTTGGTCACTTAGATAATTAAAAAAATTTAAAACTATTCAATTTATTTTGTAAAAATGGTGCCACAATAGTACTAATTGTTATCTATATGTCTATCAGATTTTGTAGGTTGAATTAATCATTTAAGCACTCAAATGATGGACCCACAAAGACATATACCTTATAATTCCCCCCCCCCCCCCCCCTCCAACCAAAAAAAAGGTACCTCCTAGAAAAGATCAAAATTGAGATAGTTATGAACATTTTCAGTAGATAAAATTTATATATTTGGAAACATGAGTCAATTTCTCATGTTTCTTATTTACTTCTCAAAGAAATATATGATTGATTAAATATCTCCAAATATCGATGAAAGTTGAGGTATGTTTGTTTCTTTAGTTTTCTATTGCATCTAGCACTTCAAAACTTCAAAAGAGACCCACGTTAGCTTGCATCAACCCATAAGGATGAATTATTGAGCTAATCCAATGTATTGTGAAACACTTCTATGCAATCATGAATGGTGTTCCTGTCATTGCTATTGTTGGATCTTGTTTTTTAGGCCTACTATGTAATCAAAGACCCATTCCGCTTTGTCTAGGTTCAACATCATTGCAATCCCAACAAGCCAAGGATATACAACATTGCCAATGGATCTTGAAAAGAATAACATAGAGAATATTAATGATCTCCTTCTTTCTATTTGGCACCTTCCAATGACTACAGATGTAGTAAGTTTCATCTTTATAGATATCACTAGGGTTCTCACAACTTGATCTAAATCAAATTACAAAGGTATGTTTGCCATGCTTACACCAATTTGTAGTTTTCTTTCCACAAGAAGAAGTTCCGTTAAACAACTTCCATTTTTTGGATAGATGTGACTTAAACTAGAAATGGGTTTCTCTGACAAAGAGTAAGCAAACAACGCACACAAACACACATAAAACTTCACACAGGACACATAGATCTCAACAATCAATCTATCTACTTTCATCTACACTAACCTACTTCTATCATATAGAATATTACATCTCGCTTGCTCTCATTTTCCTTTCTATGGAAATTAAGCCAAGACTTTCCATGATACCATGTAAAAGAATTGGAGAATAGACATTTCATTACAAACTAAAAAAATCGTTCCAAGTATATTTAATAAAAAAAATACATATAAATACATTAACTTTTGGCTTAAAATAAATATAATATCTTAACCACACAATTAAATTGTTGAGATAATTTCTCAACCACGTATTTAAATATGATTTAAATAATATGATTTAAATAATAGGAGAAAATATTTCATGATCTAACTAAATCTATCAACTTCTTACATAATAAAAGTCAACAAGTAGCTCTATATCATAATCAATACATATAACAACTCTCAAGAGTTTGATAAGAAATATCACACATTAAACACAAGACAAGTAAGAACTAACAATTTTGATAATTTTTTTTATAAAATTAGAAGTTTGCTTTCCTATCGAATTGTATAAAATTATAAATTTATATTTATTGAAACTGATATTTTTCTTTACCTTATTACTGAGGAGGAAAGAGATTGTTTAAATCACAATCATCATTAGTTCGACTCCACATTATTGAGTTATTGGTAGAAAAAGAATTTACTAATTTTGAACAAGGAAAGAGTTAATGATTTGATGTACATATATTCGTTGACCTATTATTAACCATTTATGTCGGGCACCCCATGGATTACTAAAGCTCAAACTTGTGCACGGGTAAAGTATTTATTCTTTGTTAGAGGTTTGTGGTACCACATACTCTTTGTGAGATGCATGGATTTATGATTATGATTGCTTCCTTTGTTTTATGTTTGGATATGTGTTTGTAATATGATTTGATTTGTTGTGCACGGGTAAAGTATTTCTCCTTTGCTTGAGAGTTGCTACGTGGGACATGCATTGATTTATGATTATGACTATGATTGATTCATTTGTTTTGCGTTGGGTTATCCCATCTAATATGATTTGATTTTTATATTTAATTATTTTGATTGAAAATAAATATTTTGAATCTTGTATTTATATATTTTTTATTTTGTAATTTTTTTTTATAGTGTTATGGTGTTAAGTCAAAATAATACATGACCAAATTTTATGTAACTTAATGAACATTGAACATGGAACATTAGTAAGAAGGTTACTATTGGAAAACAATATTTTTTTTGAAAAAAAAATAGTTTTGAAATTATTTTTATCGAATTAGCAATAATATAAGTAAAAGAGAAACATTATCACGAAGAATTAAGAAAAATAAAATATTTTTGAAGGAAATAAACTTAATATGGCAGTACAATCTTAAATATATTTCTTTTATGTCACCACAAGGGTGACATATACAAATTGATCAAATCTATTAAAAAATTGTGCACACAATTTAAACTTTTGTGGTTTTCTAAAGTTGTTAAAAGGTGTAAATTTCTTGTATTAAATGAATTAAAAAAAATTATTCAAATGTTGATTGGCATCTCTTTGCTGCATTTCACCTCGATTTTGCTACCCAAGCATGGGTAGCGGAGATGATGTCATAACAGGGTATGGTGATAATTAATATTGGTGTGTGGTGTGACGGATGCCTTCGGTACACTTACATTTAATTCTGATTTTTATTTATTTCCTTATCGAAAGTATAGTACTCTTGATCTTTCCATAGCCGAAGTATAACCTTCTTTATTCCGGTGGGGGTTCCTTCCCTGATGGTCCATGTCAACCACTCTGGCTTGTCATTTTGCATTGACGATCTATCTATATATGTGTCATCAATTCATCGTTGTAATGCCTCTCCCATGAATGCGTACCTTCAAACTATAGTGAGTGGAAGAGTATTGCATGGGATAGAGAGTGGAATATTATTGTCTATAGATGCGCATCGTGGAGTGGTTGTCTGTGTTTTGTGCATCGTTAATCCCGCTTTTTCTTTTGTTCCAATATTTCTAATTAATTAATGGCAACTATATAGGCATGCCAGTGGTAATAATAATGCATATTGCTTTTTGATTAGCCAATAGTTGATTAGGATTAACAAGCATACATGCTTTAATGACCATGGATGCTGGTGATGGGTTATATTCATCCTGATAGGTTATAGAGCAACAACAACCCGCCATGTGAACCCAACAACACCACTTTTTACTCTTTTGGGGCTTAGCATTATGCCCAAATTTTATTTTCATTTGAAACACCTCATAGCGCCATGTGGTTAACAACATGGTCCCACAGAAAAATCTTGTTTCAACTACAACTTGATCATAAGGAAAGGGGAAGAATTTCTATGATTGATGTGAAAATACCCATCAAACCACATCTCCTCACTAAGAGGAAATTCAAAACTTCTAAGCAAACAATCATAGCAAATGTAATATTCCAATTGACATCTTTCAAATTTCTATGTTTTTACTAAATTTAAGGGAAGACATGTATTATACCCTGCTAAACATTATTATAGGAGAATGAGTCAATGTTAATAAATATTTTTTATTTTTAATTCTATTTTTATAAATTTGTGTAAGGTTTGATGCTGATTATTTATATCACAAAAATTCCATACACCAATTTATAGTTTAGTTGTGATAATTCAATGTTTAGTTAGATCATAGTTTCAAAATTAGATTATTATTATAAATATGGCATCAAAAACATTAAAAATTTAAGACACCAACATCATGTAAAGATAATCTGATTTCAATTCAATCGGATATAGCATAATATAAATATCCCAAAAATAGCAGTGTGTTTGGGATAGGTAGAGTGCCAAAATTAATAGACAATTATTTTAATACAATGGAAAAATGACATACACAATGAATAATGCAAGTAGAAAAGAAATTTCTACAACTTTATATGTCTGTCATTTCTTTCTGGTAATAGAGTTTTCTCAAATCAAATAATATGAATAATACGTGGGTAAATAAAGATATCACTAATTTGGGAGGCTCTCATTTGTCACTATTTTCATCGTGTGTCATCACTGAACCTTGGGCATTGTTCCTTAGACATTAATATTTAATTTAGGCTTAATTATTTCTATCAAACAACATCAAATAATATGAATAATAGTAGGTGGATAAATTAAGAGATCACCAATTTGTTAGGCCATGGTTTGTTAGTGTTTTCATTCATTCATAAGTGAACATTTCATATTGTTAATTTAATATGTATACCATACCTATAAAACACTAATAACAAAAGTATCATATTTGTATAGCTTATGTCTTACAACAATCGATGTTAGAAATTGCAGTGACATTTCCACCTCGTGGACCTTGTTGATATAATAAATTATGAAAAAACAATATTAGTTAAAAAAAAATAATAGAAATAAAAAAATGATTGTGATCTTATAATATTTTTTTATTTTTTGAATCTATATTTTTTTAGTACAAACTTACAAATTGCATGCTACATATTGGTTTGGTTTCGTTTTAACATTTTTGGAGATGCATCCTTCTAAATCTCTCCAACGATGATCTTAAAAACTAGTAAGATGCCTCTCTCTTCCTTTTTCCTTATATTTATATATATGTCTAGTTGATTGGTTTCACATTGATGAATTATTTATTGATGTCATTACAAAGTAACATCCAACTTGATCAAAATGATTCCTTCCTTATCAAAACTCAAGAAATCTAGATCATGTATCCTTTTCATATCCCTATGAGATTCATCAAACAAGTTGAACATAGATAGAGGTTTGACTCATGAGTTATACATTTATTTATGTTGTTTGATAAACATGGTATATCCACATAGGTAAAACAACTTAAGTAAATCATATAAAAAATGATCAAATATCAATACACCAATGTATTCGATGGTTAAAACTATAAATAAGGAAAACAATCCATGCCCAAAACTGACATTGCCACTTCAGACAATATATTAATGAAAAATGAATATATTTCATGTATTCTTTTCTCAAGATCATTTATTCAAGAATGAACCTCCATTCTCTTTAAATAGATATCATGGACCAATATATGATAAGCCATGGATAAATATATCCATTAGTGTGGAGGAGAAGATGAATAATCAGATCACTTTATATCGAGAACATAATCTTCACTATCAAATTACATAATTTCAAGGCATACGAAAGAGACACACTTTACCTAATGACACATTTGAATAAGTTTATATTAACTAAATCCTAAGTGTTATTCATCGTAACATCCCCCCTAAGAATAACATAGGATAAAAGATTGAGAGATATTCAAAGGTGACATAATAAGAGAAGGATTGATGCTATATAGCCTATTCTTCCCTAAAAACAACTTATTGAAATGTTAGCATAGATTGATGTTTGAAAAACATCACTTATGTAAGAGAATTTGAAAGGATGTTTGCAACTTGATCATCTATAGATAAATAAAGAAATTTGATAACATATTCCTAAACAAGCTTTATGATGAAGTATGTATGTACCTCCTTGTGTTTATTATGTTGATATTAAACTATATATTTAACAAGCGTAATGTCCCTAAAAATCGTAAAATAATTTTTTTTTGTAGGCTAATAAAATACTACAATCCAAGGACATTGTTTAAACTTCTGCAGAATAATACTTGGTTATGTAATGAACCTCAGTGTCATAAGATGTTTTTTCTCTACTCGTTTTTCTATTGGATGATGATGTGTTTATGTGATGTTGTTATATTACTTGTACTGGTTTGCTTGGCTATTATGCATGTTTACTAAATGTGGACATTTGTCGATGCTTGTTAGTTTACATTTTAATTCTTGTTTATATGTCTTAATTTTTGTTTATGGTTTATTAATTAAAAAGGATGACTTGCCTTCGTTTTTCAAGGGGTGGAGTGGCAGGGTTTTATCCCTTAAGGGTCCACTTAGAAAGGTAAGGATTCCTACTACTTTAAGGGGGTTACTTAGTTAATTGTGAACTAATACATGCTACTACTCTTGTGTAGGTTATCCTGGTGGTGAACTCTATCTATGACCATGGAAAGTAAAGACATCCTACATCACTACATCTATACTACACTATCATGTTCAAAGATTGTGAAAGGAGTACTAAGTCCTAGGCCTAACTATGGCTAAGTCCTACGTTTATGCAAGAATGCTGAAGTGTATGGTTATAAACTTTGTGGTAGTTATTATTAATACTAAGGTTTAAAACCTTATCCACCTTGATATATATTGTATAATTTGTAAACTTTATGGTATAAGGCATAGGGCTTATGGCATGGTACATACACCATTTATAACCTTGTAAAAAGTGCTTTGGAAAACTATAGTGTAACCATATTTGGTTTATGGCATATTTCATATGCCATACAACTTTGTTTTAATGTGGAATTTGAGGTTTTTTTATGGGTTTAACGTTGGGGTGGTGGGATATGGAATTTCATCAAGAACTTGACTATAGCTCTGTGGTTTTTTATTTCATAGATAGTGGATGACAAGGTGGCACCTTAAATGATTTTGGGGAAGCATGGGAAAGAATCCTCAAGATTTGGTTAGGGCTGGAACATGATTCATTTTGTCTATCTCTAGTTTTTTTGGGTGGTCTCAAGCTCTCGAGAGCTATGTTGCACAATGCAACAACCTTCCTGCTCTTCTATAAGGTAATATTTTGACATAGTCTGCATACTATAGGGTTTGATTGATTTCGTTAATGATTTCATAATTATCATAGATTTTGTGTATTTGGTTTTGCACGTGGCAGAGCATAGATCAAACATGGCTTCGATGGTGGCTCATTAGGTGGCCTGCATAACCTCTTTGCGGGTAAGCCCCAGAAAATGAAAAGGCCCTTAGTTTTGCGTGTTTGTTTGTGCCATATTTTTGAACTCTCGATGGGGAAAATGCATTAGTTTTGTTGGTTGGGGTTTTTTATAGTTTGGGAATCCAAGGGATGCGAATGTATAAGGTTTTGTCATAAGAATTCGTCTCTGTGTAAGGTTTTGTCATATTGTAACGTTTTGTGATGTATTGGTTTATCGTTTTAATGGGAAGCTCTACATTTTAAACTTGATTGGTGTGTATGTTGTATTACAGTGCCATTTCTTCCAATGGCATCATGGATATTGTGATTATGTATTTAATATATTTTATGCATTGTATGTTTATCAGGGTAAATCCGTTGGTGTAGGAGTTAATAAATATCACGGCTAGGGTTTCACCTTACGACCATGAGCTTGGAAGTTTGGATCAACTCTTAGGTGAATACGTAGCCTATAAATATGTTTTTTTTGTTTATTAATAATGTGACTGTGTAATTGGTTATGAGAGCATAGCTTAGATTTGGTTAAGCTATCAGTTTATAAATGAAGTTCTTATGGGAAGCCTAGGAGGCAAAACCCTTACTGTGCATGTCGAAGTCTTTATGTTTTGTGTCAGTAGTGGTGCCTACAAGATTCAATCCTGGAATTTTTAATGATTTATACTTGTGGTCACCATTTATGTTTTTACTTTAGCCATGATTCCTAAATGACTTTGTATTTAATAATTTTATTTAATGGCGAATTTGGTTCTCTGTATAGTTATTTGATAAGTTTGTATTTCATTTTTCCTACAGCTAAAACATCGCAGGTTTCAACGGTTGGGATTTGTTCAAAATATTTTATAATGTAACTATGTGAGATTATCCTATAGCCAATCCTGGATAGGATTTGATGTCTACGATGGGCTTAGTAAAAATTATCAAAGTTATGTTTTATCATGGATTTAATGTTTATCTTTGAAGGATATGAACAACGTTTATGATATGTTGTTTATGTTTGATTTTACTATGGAAAATGGAAGCATGTGTGCTGGCAATATGAAAGCTGTCAGCTTTGGAAATATAAGTTTAGAGTTGGATTTTAATGGTGTGAGAGATTTGATCTATGGTTTAATTTATTTCTTTTGGTTGATAGTTTATTAATTATTTTAAAATGTTTTGAACATAGTTTGAAGTTCTACAACTCAGGTATTTGATCTCTAGTTTGTAGGTTTATAACTTTTATAAATAGTGTATCTGAATGTTTTAGATGCAAAGTTTAATATACTATTTTAGTTTTAAATGCTAACAAGTTTTATTCCGTCTATCTTTATGAAATATTTGTTTAACGTTTCATCTAAGTTTAAACGATATACATAAAGCTAGTTATCTCAAATAATCTAGAGTTTAAGTCTAAGATGAACTATGTTAGATAGTTAAACAAATACAGAGAATACTTAATATAAGATTTGCCTGAATAACCATAAAAAATGGAATAATGAAAGAATATAAAATATATTTTCCTAGGGTTTAGATGCAAACAATTCATGCTTTGAGGTTCTGTAAACAAAACGAAAACCTAGCTGAGCAAACACATAATATACAAATTTTCATTCAAGATTATAAACCCTACTTTAATAAAATTATGTATGAACTGTAAGGAAGGTAACAACCTCATAATTTCAATTTGAAGCTATTTTAATGGCTAGAAACCTGCACACTAATGAACACGGAATTAACAAGAATATAGATAATTTTGACCTCATATTTGTCAACCAAATAACTTGGTAACTACCATGTTACACCCAACCATGAATCAGAACCGTTCTTGGTTTCAATATGGATCCCCCTGAGCTAGTTCCAACATGCAAGTAGTGTAGAGATCTTAAAATTAAGGCTTCACCTATCTAGGATAACGAATTCTATACTAGTTTCCTTTTTCTTTATGGAAAAATTCTCTCCAAAGACTCTTAGGAGAATAATGATTAGATAGCATAGAATGTGAGAGATCCCCAAGTATTTCTTTGGCTTGGGTCTTTACAAACAATCTTTTGGGAAAGGGACACTTAAATTTTAGTTAGATCAATAATCATTTGTTTTCTTGATATAATCTTTTACTTAATTTATGTGAAATTAATATTTATTTATCTTAACTTAGGAACTTTTTGACTAGTTCCTATTTTGACTCCTTTTAGGTACTAAGATATTTAATTAATCATTTTAGTAAATAATAAAATATTGATCCTTTAATTATTATTTATAGTTACTATTATTAATACATATGCTTACCCTTTTATTCATAACATATATAAACTATATATATATATATATATATATCATTGATAACAATTTTACTTTGGGTATCATGTAGCATGATCCCAATCACATGGTACTTCCATTAGCTTAAAAAACATTTATTTTGTTAAGGCCTTTAGGTAAGGTTAGGTCAACAAGGTTAGGTAGTTCTAAACGTATGTGTATGTTGGATTACCTCGTATATTGTGGTAGTTCTTCAGTACTTGATGAGGAACATAAATTCAAAATTTAATTTAATCAACTTAAAAATAAGTAAGATGATATCGGTGTTTTATCAGAGTATTTTTCACTCAACATAATTAATTTTCAGTAACTCCTAGAATTATTCATATCCCACACTCAACGCTAAAAACAAAGAGTTACATTTAGTGCAATTCCAGAGCTTCTCTCTCAACACTAATTCTAGGATCTATTTGTATAGTACAACTAGGGATACAATGGCCAAGGATCCTATGTTCCACAGCTTATTCTCAACATTAATTTGGAATGCTCCAGGGCTTATGCCCAACACTTCCAATTCTTAACTTTTCATCTGCTTCAGATATTTCTGCTCGACACAAATGTTTCATAACTCTTGTGCTCCAGAGATGACGCTCAACACAAACATTAAATAATCATGTTCTCCAAATCTCTTTATCAACACAATCATCAAATCAATCACGTGCTTCAAAGCTCACGCTCAACACAAACATTAAATACTCATCTGCCTCGGAGCTCTTTCTCAACACAAACATCAAATCACTCATGTGCTTCAGAGATGATGCTCAACACAAACATTAAATACTCATGTGCATCAGAGCTCTTGATCAACACAGACATGAAATCACTCATGTGCTTCAGGGTCGACATCCAACACATGCAGTCGTATATATATGCTAAAATAAAACATATGCATTTGACTTTCACCCAATATATCAAATAAATCATCATACTCATGTGCAATGGGATCTTATGTCCAATATACAAAATATAACATCAAAGAAACATCATATGAACTAGAACTTATGCCCATTAGTGTTAGGTCAAAATTTGGGATATTACATCCCTCCCCGCTTAGAACAACACCATCCCTGGTGTTCTAGGGACTAGGAATGAAATCATGAAATAAGGCGGGGTAAGACTCTCTGATGGTGAACTCATTATCCTAAGTGGCCACATCAGCTTCAAAGTGCTTCCATTGCACTTTCAACTGAACTATGGTGCACTTCCTGAGTTGCGCATATCTCTTATCCAGTATATGAAGGGGTTCGGGTACAAACTCCCCTTCTGGTTCCACCTGTAATAGGACCAATCAATAACATGTTTAGTATCATATATATATTTCTTCAATAAGGATGTGTGGAAAAAATTATGAACCTTTATATGAGAATGTAGGGATAATTCTTACGCCATTGGCCCTCTCTTGGCCAGTATCTCAAAGGGTCCAAAAAATATTGGTGCCAACTTTCCACACCTCCCTAAGCTCAATGACCTTCTCTTTGATTTTACTTTTACATAAACATGGTTGCCAATTTGATAATATTTATTTTTTCTTTTCTTATCCACCTAACTCTTTTAGAGGTATTGCACTTCTTTAAGGTTCCTTTTGGACCTTGGTGACCAATTTTTCCAAGTCTTTTAGTAAATCGGGCCCTAACATGAGCCGATCCACTGGGCTATCGCAAGTATCTAGTGTTCTACACTTCTGCCCATAGAGTACCTCGAAGGGACTCATCTTGGCAAAGTTCTGGTATCTATTGTTATATGTAAATTATGTGAGATGAGATAATACTCCAACTTGGTGGGGTTGTTCATGACATAGATCCTAAGCATTTCTTCTAAAATCTGGCTTATCCATTCTGTTTTCCCATCTATCTACGGGTGGTAAGTAGTAATATAGTTTAACTACGTCTCTAATTTGGAGAATAAGGATCTCCAAGAGTTCCTGGTAAAATTTGTATCTCGATCTGAGATGATTTTCTTGCATAACCCATGCAATCTGAATACCTCTTTTAAGGATATTTCGACAATTTGTATTGCCTTGTAGGTTGACATCACTGGGATGAAGTGTGGTGTTTTCGATAACTTTTCAACCACTACATAAATAGAATCATTTTTCCTTTTTCTCTTTGGTAGACCCGTAATAAAATCCATACTAATGACCTCCCACTTCCATTCTGGAATAGGTAATGGATACAGCAATCCCGAAGGATGTTGGTGCTCAGCTTTGAGTAGTTGACATTCCTGACATTTTGTGATAAATAATGCTATGTCGGCCTTTAACTTAGTCTAGAAAAAGTGTTTCTTTACTGCGGATATCATCTTTTGATATCCCGGATGCCACGAGTAGGGTTTTCGATGAAATTCTGTGAGGATGTTGGACCTGATGTCCCCTCCTTCCAGAACATACAATCTTTCTTTGGACCACAACAATCCAGTTTCGTCTACATTATACTCTTTTTATTGTTGAAACAACCTATTTTCTTGGACCTTCTTTATAATTTCAACATAGAAATGGTCAACTCTATTGGTCATTATGATCCTCTCATGCAAATCTAAATTGGTTTGACTTAAAGTCACCTCAAATAACATATGAGCTCATTGACTTAAAGCATTAACAATTTTATTCTCCTTTCCCTTTATATGCGTTAACTTGAAATGGTACTTTCTAAGGAAATCCGACCATCTGGCCTTCCTAGCATTTAGATCCGGTTTCTCAAATAAATACTGCAGACTCATATTGTCTGTCTTTACAAGAAATTTCTTCCCCATGAGGTAGTTCCTCCACATATTCAAGGCATGGATAATGGCTACTAATTCAAGATCATGGGTGGGATAGCTTTGTTCATGTTTTGTTAAATTCCGTGATTCATAACATATCACGTAATCGTTCTGCAAGAGGACTCCTCTGAGCCCTTCCTTGCTTGCATCCTTGCAAAAAAAAAATCCCCATTGGGATCCACAATTTGTAGTATTGGTGTAGTCATCAAAATCTATTTAAGATTCTTAAAAATTTCCTCACACTTGATCGTCCATAAGAACTTGTTTTCCTTCTTTTGCAAAGCAGTCATGGGACAAGCAATCGTAGAATATTTCTCAATGAACTTTCAGTAGTAACTAGCTAATCCTAGAAAGGACCTAATGTCTGTGACACTAGTAGGGGTAGGACAATTCTCTATGGCTTTAATATTATCCATTTCAATGACTATCCCCTTCTTGGATATGCTATGACCTAGGTACTATATCTGTGGTTTGTAAAAATCACATTTACTAAACTTAGCATAAAACTGGTGTTCCCGTAACACTTGTAATACTATGCGGAGATGCTCCTCGTGTTCCTCTTTACTGTTAGAGTAAACTAGGATGTCATCTATGAATACCAATACAAAATTATCGAGGTATTTACTGAATATATTGTTCATCATACACATAAAATTCTCAGGTTCATTGGCTAACATCAATGGCATTACTACAAACTTGTAGTGGTTGTATCACGTATGAATGGAAATATTATGAATATCCTCGTCACGGATCCGTACTTGATGGTATCTAGACCGTAGGTTGATATTTGAAAAGATCTTGTCTCCTTCAACTTGATCGAACAAATCATCGATGCTAAGGAGTGGGTAACGGTTCTTGATGGTCATCTTGTTAAGTTGATGGTAATCGATGCACATCCGCATCGTACTTGTAATATCCCAAATGTTTGACCTGACACTTATGGACATAAGTCCCATTGCATATGATGTGTTTTGACATTTTATTTTGTATGTTGGGCATAACACCCCACTGCACATGAGAATGATGATTTGTTTGATATATTGGGTGTAAGCCAAATGCATATGATTTATTTAGCATGTATATTATTTCATGTGTTGGGAGTGGACCCTGAAGCACATAATTGATGAGATGTTTGTGTTGAGCGTGAGCTCTGCTGCACATGAGTATTTGATGTTTGTTTTGAGAAAGAAACTCTGGAGCACATGAGTATTTGATGTTTCTATTAAGCGAGAAGCTCTAGAGAACATCAATATTTTATGTTTGTGTTGAGCGAGAATCTCTAGAGAACATGAGTTATGAAACATTTGTATTGAGCATGAAACTCTAAAGAACATGAAAAATATAACAATTGGAAGTGTTGGGCATAAGCCATGGAGCATAAGTTGATGTTGAGCATAAGCTCTAGAACATCAGATCCTTGGCCATTGTATCCCTAGGTGTATCCTACAAATACACCCTAGCATTACTGTTGAGCGAGGAGCTCTGGAGTTTCACTAACTTGTAACTCCCTATTCTTAGCGTTGGGTATGGGCTCTGAATAAACACTATGAGTTACTAAAAAAAAATAATATGTTGAGTGAAAAAGACTATGATAAAACATTTATCTCATCTTACTTATTTTTAAGTGATTAAATGAAATTTTGAATTGTCTCACCAAATACTGAAGAAATACCATGTTATATGAGCTAATCCAACATGCAAGGAGGTTTAGAGCTTTCTAACCTATTTGACCTAACCCCTACCTGAAGGCCTTACTAAAGAAGTGACTATAAGCTAAAAAGAAAAGTATCATGTGCTTTGGGATCATGCTATATGATACCCAAAGTAAAAATGTTAATAAGTTAGTTAGTTAGTTAGTGAATAAAAGAGTAAGCATATGTATTAGTAATAGTAACTATAAATAATAATGAAAGGATATATGCATTAGTATTTATTACTAATATTTATTAAATATTTAAATACCTAAAAGAGTCTAAATAGGAACTAGTCAAAGAGTTCATAAGTTAAAATAAATAAATATTAAATTCACCTAAACTAAGTAAAAGGGTTATTTCAAGAAAACAAATTATTCTTGATTTAACTATCCCTTTTCCTAAATATTCTCTATGAAAACCCAAGCCAAAGAGAGGCTTGGAGATGTTTTCATTATTCCATCTATTCTACCTGATTATTCTCAAGAGTTATTGGAGATCATTTTTCCCAAGAGGAAAAGCAAACTGGTATAGAACCTATTACCCCAGATAGGGAAGCCTTACATTTAGGAGCTCTAAGCTACTTGCATGTTGGAACCAGCTCGGGGGGATCTGGATTGAAACTAGGAATGGTTCCTGCTCATGGTTGGGTGGAATGTGGTAGTTCCCAAGTTATTTGGTTCACATATCTCAGGTGAGAAGTGTTTATGTTCTTGTTAATATTGTGTTCTTAAGTGTGCATGGTTTCCATTGATTAAAATAACTTCAAATTGCGGGTATGAGGTTTGTTTACTTTCGTCACTGTTCATACAGTTTCTTATTAAAGGAAGGGTTTATAAGCTAGAATGAAATTCTGTATGTTATATGCTTGCTATAGATAGGATTATGTTGTTTACATAACCATTAAAGATAAGATAGGTTTAATTTTTTTACAAAACATAAAACTTGGTGTTATGAAGTAGAGAATATGCTACAGGGTGTATGTTTTACTTAACCATGATTACCTAGTTAGAAAAATATAGGTCATATTTCCTAGTATTTATTTTAGACTCTCACATATGCTTTTATTTGATTTCAAAACCCTAGGAAAAATGTGGTCTCTATTCTTTCAGCATTACTCTTCTATAATTCATATTTTAAATTCATCTTTCTCTGTAATTGTGTAATTTCTAACATAGTTTATCTTAGGCTTGAAAATATAGATTTATTTAGATAACTAGATTTCTGTTAGTGGTCAAAACTTAAATGCAAAAGTAAAAAAGAGTTTTCATACAAATAAACAAAATTATAAAACCCATAGACCAAAGGTTAAATCACTGAGTTGAATAACTTTAAACTAGGATTAGATCATTTTTAAAATAACTAATAAACTACCCACCAAAAGACGCTAATTAAAAATAGAAAAACAAAACTATCTCTATTAAAATCCAACTCTAACATTACATTTTCATTGTTGGAAGATTCCATATTTTTAGCACACTTATTATTATTTCACATATCAAATCCATTATAACAACTATATCATAAACACTGTTCACAGACTTAAACATAATTAAATACTAATTCTATGATAAAACATAACGATTATAAGTCTTAACAAACCCCATACATTTTCCATCAAAAAATCCTCTACATAAAAACCCAATCATCGAAACCTATTAAGGCTTGTCTGAGGGTGAAATTTACATTACAAAAACATCGACTCACTATCTATATAAATCAATGTATTATTAAACAGTGTTGCACCCAGGATCGAATCCTGTGGAATGCCAACCAAAATATTATCATCATAACTCCTAAAACATCCAGGATTGAATACTGTAGGGATCATGGCCAAAACATGAAAATAATAAATGTTAAAACCAAAGTCTAAGTCATTTAAGAACCCAGGATCGAGTCGTGTAAGTACACTAATAAATACAAGACATTATAAATGCTGCAAATTTACATACTAAGAGTTTGCATTACAGGCTGTTCACAAAAGTTTCAACTTAAAAATACACTTTAAACCAAATATGAGATACTCTAACATAACCAAATACATAGATATATAAATCAAACACTATATTCAACATCTATGTATTCACATAAGGGTTGATCCAGAGATTCAAAATCTCATGACTGTAAATCCCAACTTTAAACACTATTTAAATCTCTACACAGTCATATCTTTAAAGAAACATAATAAAAAAATGTGCATGCTGCGTATTCACCTAAAGGTCAATCCAGGATCATGGTCATGAGGTGAAACCACAACCCATAATAAACATTAAATCATACCCAATGAATATAATGCAGAGAATGAGAATTAAACACAGTCACAATATCAACCGTGCCATTGCAATCAATGGAAATGTGAAGCCAATCATACGCATCAATGGAGGTCAAAATGAAGAGTTTTTCATTAAAACCTTAAAACCCAACAAACAAAACAAGTCCAACAATGAAGTGTTATACAAAGAGCCGAGTCTTTCATTGGATAGCCAAATTATTTCCCCAAAAGGTTTACATACAAATTTACATAGAAAATACTAAAGACAAATGCATCTCTTGGATGCCCAATATCTCAAAAGACCCAAGCTATCATAGCCATAATCAAAACTACACGTCATTAACCCTCTCAATGCAAAGTTCAATACTTTTTCAAAGAGACACGTAGAGGTAAGGGCATTTGAATTTAGCAGGGCTTACCCGATTATAGGATTGCGCAGACTACCTCAACAGTCCATCAAGCCACGAGTCCAAGCCACCCTTATCACCTGCAAACCAAACACGCAGAGCTATGAGGAGTATTCTAAACCTCAATAGAAGCAAAAAAACAAAACAATGTTACAAAACCATGTTAAGAGCGTACCTTTCAGTGAAAGGGAAGACTATTGCTCCACATAGCATAACACACAAGAGCCCAAAAGCACAAAGACAACCAGAGAAACAAAACCAAACGACTTACAAAAACGACTAGACCAACATATGATGTTTGTTTCCCATGCTTTCCAAGGAGAAATACAATCGCCAACATGTTCTCCACTATTCCCAAAATCCAAATCCACAATTCCATATGAAAACCCACAACGAAATCACACTGTCCACCACCCTAGCATCAAACCCTTATCAAAACCCTCCATTGCAATGTTATGCCAAATTTTTATGGCATATAAAATATGCCATAAATATTTTATGTGTATCCCATAGTTTCCCAAAGGTCTTTCCATAAATTTTTCCATAGTATAGGACCATGCCTTAGGTAGTAAGTTACATTTTTATAAACTGAATATCAAGGGGATAAGGTAACACAACCTTGCAACATAATAATAATAACAACCATAAATATCTAAGTCATGCACTTTCAACTCTGGAAAAACATAGAAACATAGGCACAGCTAGGCCAGGACTTTAGTCCTCTTATCTCCAAATCTAAATAGGATAATGTAGCATAGTTATCAAACTATAGGACATCATTACTTTCCACGGTCCTAGATAGAATTCACCAACAAAGTAACTTGCACAAAAGTGGAAGGATGCATAAGTTAGCAATGAACTAGGAAAACCCCTTCAAAGGAGAAATGACCTTTTTTCCTCTCCGATTGGTCCCTTAAGGGATTAAACCCCGCCACTCCATCCCTTAATAGGTAAATTCAAGTCAGACCTTTTAATAAATAAAACCATAAACGAAAGACAAGACAGATCTGTAGGATGTAAGACGTAATTGAACCAACATATGCAAATGTGTGATAATAGTAAAGACAAGTAGAGGAATCATACAAATAAATCCAAGTAACATAACCACATCACATAAACAGATAGTGATTATATAGGAAAATACATAAAAAGGGAAACACAACTTACGGCACTTAGATTTAGTAAAATAACAACATATACATTCCGCAAAAGATAAAACAATGTCCTTGAAAGTTAGCATTTAACTAGCCTATAATTTATTTATTTTTACGATTTTTAGGGACATTACAAGTGGTATTAGAGACAAGTTTCAATACTAAGAGACCTAATGGGTGTGCCAAACATTTGTTGTAGAAAGTAAATTATGTATTTGAAATTTTGTTAACTAGCATAAAATTTATTGTTATTAAAAATTTTACATTGCAAGATTCAAATAACATGGCATATCATGAACACGGAAGAAGACACCTGCCGGCAAGTAAAACTAAACACCCCCATATGGGAAGAAGAACTAGTGGTTGAATTAAATTCTGATATACTGAAAACTATACAAAGTCTGCAAGAATACTTACATAGTTTCAAGGATGATAATATGAATCAAAGAAAAGAGCAGCAAGCAATTGATGAACCTTTACTGCAGAACATGATGGAAGGAAGCCCGCATGGAAAACCTACTCATTCAACCAACATGTTCAAGAAAGAGTTTTATCATAAATGAACCAACAACCCAAAATAAGAAGGAAAAGAAGACCACACCCATGAACCTCTAGAAAAATATTATCACAGTATTTCTAACGATAATTCCCTGTATCCTTGCATAAATAAATAGAGAAATGATGACAACCTTCAAGGAGAGCTCAGAAAGATAAAATCCCCAACCTATGAAGGAGAGATGAACACAGAGGAGAAAGATGAAGAATGGCTTCTAGGTATGAGAAAATACTTCCAAGTACATAAATAATCTAGTGAGATGAAAGCACATCTAGCCATCTATAATTTAAATGGAAAATCAACTAGATGGTGGAGAGACTTAATTCATACCAAGAAAGAGGAGGTAAAATAAATCCGATGGATTAACTTTTGCATAATTTTTTTAGGAGGAATACATGTCTGAAAGGTTCTTCGACAGGAATGTGAAAGAATTTCATCAATTAAGGATGGGTTCCATGAGCATGTATTCTTTTATTAACAGATTTATGAATCTATTACATTATGTGCCATACATAAAGGAAAAAAAAATTAAAAAACAACATTTTTTAGGATGTCTTCCTCCCAATATTTGAGAGAGAATTGAATTTGACATGCCTAAGACACTGGATACTAGCTTACACAAATCTATGATTTTTTATGTGCATGGACAAGTGAGGAAAGAAAACATCAACAACAGTCGAGATATGTCTAGGACCTTATCGGACAACCATAAATCGGGTTTCAAACCACCGCCTTACAGAAAAAAGAACAACAATTTTCCAGCCAATAAGAATTTCAACAAGACAGGTACAAAGCCTTATGTACCAGCAGCAAATGGGGGAGGCAATGTTTCCCTACTACAAATAGAATGTTGAAAATTCCAAGAGCCCCATTATGCCCGAAAATGTAAGAACAAGACCAATGGAGTCTTGCACAATCTACAAGAAGAACCTATGGTAGAGGACAAAGTTGGAAGACTGAGGATTTATGCAGCCTTGGATGGAGGACAAGAATACCAGCAGGCTAGTATGGTCGAGATAGAAGGTAATCTTTCAAACACTTCTATTTCAGTTTTGATTGATCCTCGTGCTTTCCAAGGTTATGTATCACTTCAAATAGTGGAAGCATGTAAATTAATCATATTTAAACAAGAGAAACCATGCCTGGTGAAATTAGCCACATGTACGAAATGAAAGGTTTATGAAATAGTTTGAAATTGTGAGGTAAACCTAAATGGTTTCCTTGCTAGGATAAATTTGAACATTTTACCCGTAGGATCGTATGATACACTTATCGGCATGGACTAGTTGGAACAACAACATGTCATGATCAATTGTCTACACAGGACAATCTTGTGTACAGATAGATAAGGGAATCAGGTAAAGATCCAAGGCATACCTAAGAAGGTTTCCGTAAGGAAAATATCTTCCTTACAGGAAAAGAAGTGCATTAGGAAAGGCTACAAACTGTTTGCAATGAACATGTAGGATGTAGAAGCCAAGAAAGAACAACACATCAAGGACTTTTTAGTTCTCCTATATTTTACGGATGTATTTCCTGAGGAAATACTAGGGTTACCACCAAAACGAGACTTAGATTTTTCCATAGGACTGACACCACGGTCAGTTCTGACTTCAAAATCCCCTTAACACATGAGTGCACTAGAGTTGGTGGATCTCAAGTTGCAGCTATAGGAGTTTATTGAGAAAGGATATATCCAACCTAGTGTGTCCCCTTGGGGAGAACTGATACTTTCGTAAAGAAGAAGGATGATATGATGCAGATGTGCATCAATTACCACCAACTTAACAAACTAACCATCAAGAACCGATACCCACTCCCTAGGATAGATGACTTGTTCGATCAAGTAGGAGGAACGAAGATATTTTCAAAGATCGGCTTGTGATATTCATAAAAGGGATTTTCGTACGAGATACAACCACTACAATTTTGTCGTAATGTCATTTGGGTTGACGAATGCACCTGCAAATTTTATGTGTATGATGAACAATATCTTCAGTAAATACCTAGATAAATATGTATTGGTATTTATAGATGACATCCTAGTTTACTCTTAAGAGTAAAGAGGAAAAGAAGGAGCATCTCTGCATAGTACTACAGGTGTTACAAGAACACAATCTCTATGCCAAGTTTAGTAAATGTGATTTTTACAAACCACAGATACAGTACCTATGTCACATTGTCTCCGAGAAGGGGATATCCATGGACCTGAAAAATATTAAGGCCATAGAGGATTGACCTACCCCTACTAGTGTCATAGACATTAGGTCCTTTTTTGTATTAGCCAATTACTATTGAAAGTTCATTGAGAACTTTTGGAGTATGACCAAGTGCAAGGAAAGTTTTTAGAAGCTTAAACATGTTTTGATGACTACACCAATACTACGAATTATGGATCCCGATGGGGATTTCGCTGTTTGAATGGATGAAGCAAGGAAGGGATCAGAGGAGTCCTATTGAATAATGATTGCGTGATATATTATGAATCATGAAATTTAAAGGAACATGGACAAAAATACCCCATCGATGATCCTGATTTAGGAGCCATCATCCACACATTAAATATGTAGAGGAACTATGTCATGGGGAAGAAATTTCTTCTAAAGCCAGATAAGATGAGTCTGAAGTACTTATTTGATCAACCATATCTAAATGCCACGAAGGATAGATGGTTGGATTTCCTTAGCGAGTACCATTTTGACTTAAAGCATATAAAGGGAAGGGAGAATAAAATTATTGATGCTTTAAGCCAACGAGCTCATATGTTATATGAGGTGACTTTAAGTCAAACCAATTCGGATTTACATGAGAGGATTAGAATGGAAAACTGATTTGACCCTTTCTCTATTGAAATCCTCAAGAAGTTACAAGAGGACAAGTTGTTTTAACAACAAAAGGAGTATAAGAT
Organism: Pseudotsuga menziesii; assembly: GCA_001517045.1. Taxonomy (NCBI): domain Eukaryota; kingdom Viridiplantae; phylum Streptophyta; class Pinopsida; order Pinales; family Pinaceae; genus Pseudotsuga; species Pseudotsuga menziesii. The sequence goes on from LPNX010444983.1 coordinate 64,363, forward strand.
AGACAAAACTAGACTATTGTGGTCCAAAGAAATATTGTATGTTCCGAAAGGAGGGGACATCAGGTCTAGCATCCTCATAGAATTTCATTGAAAACCCTACTCGAGGCATCCAGGATATCAAAAGATGATATCTATAGTAAGAAGTAGTTTTTTTTGGCCTAATTTAAAGGCCAACATAGCATTGTTTATTGCAAAATGTCAGGAATGTCAACTGGTCAAAACTGAGGACCATCATCCTTTGGGATTGCTGCAGCCATTAGCCATTCCGAAATGGAAGTGGGAGGAAATTAGTATGGATTTTATTACGGGTCTACCAAAGAGTAAGAACAAAAGACTCTATCTTTTTAGTAGATGAAAAATTGTTAAATGCAACAAAATTCATTACAGTGAAGTTGACCTATAAGGCAGTTCACATTGCCGACATATTCTTAAAGAAGAGATTTAGATTGCACAGGATACCCAAGGAAATCATCTCGGATCGAGATAGAAAGTTTATAAGAAACTTTTGGAGATTCTTATTCTCCAGATTAGAGATGCAATTAAACTTTAGTATTGTTTACTACCCGCAGACATATGACTGAAAAAATGGGTCAACCATATTTTAGAAAAATGCTTAGGATGTATGTCATGTACTACCCCACCAAGTTGTTGATGTATGTGTAACTTAAGAATGTATTCACTTGTATATTTCATGTATTGTACCCTGATGTTTATTCTGGGAAGTATCTGTAATATAATTGAGTCATGTCATGCCCCGATGTTCCTATCGGGAGGTTCTATAATGTAAACAAGTCATGTCAAGTCATTGTGGGTAACCCTCCTATTGTTCAAGGGTTAAAGTCCCCATAGTTGCGGGGTCGTAGGGTTATTAGAATATCCTAGAGAAGTCAGCCCTAGTAAGTTATTGTCAAGTCAGGAATTAGTATAAATAGAGAGTGAGCCTCTCTATTTATCACACACTCACTCACACTCAGTTGTAGCGCATATCTAAGGAATACGAAGTTGTTGGGGCTAGAAAGAAAGAGGCTATTGCTATCGGGAGATCATCTTGCTGTTTTGGGGTTTTACTTTTGGTGTTGATTCTATCTCTGAGGAAGTTGAGGGGTTTTCTCCATTTATGGTTTCCTTGAGGAAAAACATTGTGTTCATTGTCTCTTGTGTTGGATTGTTGTGCTTGTTATTCTCTCAGTTAAAGATCCTAACATAATGCTAGCTTGAATGTTAAAAATCTAACATGGTATCAAAGCTAACCTAAGAAGAAGACACTGTGTAGTTGCGGAAACTAGGGCTTCCTACTTTTTGGATCTCTCTCCATATATTTTCAGCAAAAGAAGGTTGGACTGACTCTCCTCCATAGGGTGCACCTTTCTGTCAAATCATAATCTGATTCTGAGCATTTTCCGTTTCTGACTCAACATTGCTATCCAAAATTAGGGTTTTCGATAGAAGTGGAACTTTTGAGTGATCCTAGGACTGGATTCATATGCTCCTCAAAATCGTAGTTTAGATATCAATATCAAAGCATTTGGTTGGAAAGAACTCCGAGAAATCCAAACCCTAATATTCTTCTGAACTAGCACTACAGAAATTTAGATCCAACATCTTGACCTAGTAATATCTAAATATTTTGTATTTCCATTTGAGGTTCTTAGTTAAGATGTCTCATCATACCAAACTTGATGAAAATCTTGAGGGAGCTGATAAATTCCGAGCCTGGAAGTATAGGATCTCCCTAGTCCTGGAAGAACATGAGTTGGACTCCTATATCAATGAGGAGGTTCTAGTTCCAGAGGGAGATGAGGCTAAGGCCTTACACAAGAAGAAATTGTTCATGCCTAAGAGGATTATTGCTAATTCAATCAAGGATCACCTCATACCACAGGTTTCCTCCCTAAAGAAACCTAAAGCTATGTTTGATGCCCTGACCAAACTGTTTGAAGGAAAGAACATAAACAAGAAGATGACCCTAAGAAACCAATTGAAGAATGTAAAGATCCAGAATGCAGAGACCATCCAGTATTAGTTTAAAAGGGTCTCTCAAATCAAGGAACAACTTGAAGCAGTATATGGAGTAGTGGAGAATGCAGAGATTGTGATGACCACCTTGAATGGTCTCCCTAGATCATGGGACTACTTTATTCCAGGGATCTATGCCAAAAAGAAGCTAGTCAAATTTAGTAGACTATGGAAATAATTCTCTCAAGAAAAAGCTCGGATAGCAACTCGAGAAGAAAATATGGGAAGTGAAGATCAATCTCTCACAGTTCACTCCAAGAAAAGCAAAAGAAGTTCTCATCACTCCAGAGGTAATCATTTCCATAAAAATAACACTAGAAAAGATTTTTCTAGAATTAGATATTATACATGTGATGACGTAGGACACTTTGCAAAAGATTGTACTAAAAGCTAAAATAATAAAATGGGAAACAAGAGAAGACATCATGCTCATGCTACAGAGGATGATGAACCTTCCACAAAGAGAATCAGACAAGAAAGTGATGATTCTTCAAGTGATGAAGAATATGTCTTGATTTCAGCTCTCATGGGAAACATCACACATGGAAGCAATGATTAGCTTATCTACAGTGGGGATTCCAAACATATGATAGGATTCAAAGAGTCCTTTGTGAAATTATCAGAACATGAATCACCCCACAAGGTGAAACTTGGAGATGACTACCAGTATTCAATAAAAGGTAGTGGGGAATCCTCCTATAAGCTAGACTCTGGAAAGTCTATGATGATGAAGGATGTATTTTCTGTACCAGGAATAAAGAAGAACCTCCTCTCCATATCTGCATCAGATGCAAAAGGCATGAGAGTTGCATTTATAGATGGCCAAGTTATCATGTGGCCAAAGGGAAAGACTATTAATGATGCAGTAGTGATTGGGGAACAAGAGGGAGGTATATACAAATTGAAGGGCCATCCAGAACAAGATTTGTTCCATGACACAGTAGAGCCAAATGAACTTTTGCATAGAAGGCTTGCACATGTGCACTACAGAGCACAACCATTTGCAACCAAAGCTGTTGAAGGTCTTCCAGAAATTCAGGAAAAACATGATGGAGTCTAGAAAGGATGTGCGAAAGGAAAGAACACAAAGAAAACATTTCCAAGTAGCGAGACAAAGGAAAAAGGATTCTTGGAAATCATTCATTCCGATGTATGCGGTCCGATGTCATCCAGTTCATTAAGCGGGTATGTATACCATGTTTCTTTTATTGATGATTTTTCTAGGAAGACATGGATATACTTCATGAAAAAAAAGATGAAGTATTTAGCAAGTTCAAGGAATTCAAAGCCTTGATCGAGAACCACACAGAAAAGAAGATCAAATCTTTTGATCAGAAAATGGTGAAGAATTCACATCAAATGAATTCAAATAATTATGAAAATATTCAGGGATTAAGAGGGAGTTAACTACTCCATATAATCCACAACAGAATGGGGTTGTAGAAAGGAATAATAGAACAATCATGGAAGCTACAAGGGCTATGCTTCATGATCAAGATATTCCCATGCATATATGGGAAGAAGCTTCCAGAACAGTGGTGTATGTACAGAACTGTACTCCACACAGAGTACTTGAGAACAAGACACTTGAAGAAGTCTTTTTCGGCAAGAAACCAAAAGTCAACCATCTCAGAATATTCGGTTGTCCAATGTACATACACATTCCAAAAGAAAATAGGACAAATTTATATCCTTCAGGAAATAAGGGTATATTTGTGGGATACTCCGAAAGCTCGAAGGCTTACAAAATATACTTCCCAAGATTCAAGAAGATCGACATCAGCAGGGATGTAACATTTGACAAAGACTCAGCTTACAACAAATCCAGAAAGAGAACTGTTGAAGAACCTAAAGAAACAGAAGCACCCATAATTCATGACACAACTATGAACGAAGAATATGAAGAAGATGATCGAGAATTAGAAGAACCTCAAGAACCTATAGATCCACCTCAGGAGAAGAATCCTCACAAGAGGAAACCTGCTTGGGTACGAGAAGCTATCCAAGGTGCAGAAAGATATGGGGCTCCAGAAGAAAATCACAGAGAAAGAAAAAGAACCAGGTCCTGCTCTGGTTATGTAGCCTTATTATATGACTTCATCGATAAAGAACCTTCCAACTATGAAGAAGCGATAGAAAGGAAATAATGGAAGGATGCTATGATCGAAGAGTATCAATCAATCATGAAAAATGATGTTTGGGATGTTGTCCCAAGACCAAAATGGAAGTCTATTGTAACTTCCAAATGGATATACAAGATCAAGCATGCTATAGATGGTAACATAGAGAAATATAAAGGAATATTTGTGTCTCATGGCTTCTCCCAGAAAGAAGGAATAGATTATGAAGAAACTTTTGCACCTGTAGCCATATACACTTCCATCAGATTAGTGCTTGGTCTGGCTGCAGTGATGAAATGGAAGATACACCAGATGGATGTCAAGATTTCTTTCTTGAATGGTGTAGTGGAAGAGGAAGTGTATGTGGAGTAGCCACTCGGTTTTGAGACACATGACAGGGAGACTCATGTGTGTAAATTGAAGAAAGCCATGTACAATTTGAATTAGGCACCCAGGACATGGTACGGCAGAATTGATAGCTTTCTATCCATTTTGGGCTTTACCAAGAGTAAAGTGGATTCCAACCTTTACTACAAGGTTGAAGATGGTAACCCATTGATACTCCTAATGTATGTAGATGATCTGTTTGTAACAGGTATGGATGGGTTTATTAATGATGTGAAGAGGAACCTTGCTGCCGAGTTCGAAATGAAGGACTTGGGTATGATGCACTATTTTCTAGGCATGGAGGTGTGGAAGAATGCAAATGGAATTTCTCTAGGACAAGGGAATTATATGATAGAGATCTTGAAGAGGTTCGGGATGATGGATTACGAGGCAATGACCACACCTATGGCATTGAATCTGAAGCTATTGAGTGATGCTTCATCAGAGTCGGTTGATGCTACGATGTGTCGTCAGATGATTGGGTCCATGTTGTACCTGACAAACACAAGACCATATATTTGCTTTGTTGTGAACACCCTGAGCCAGTTCCTGAAAAATCCGAGACATGTTCACTTTATTATTGCAAAGCATATTCTAAGGTACCTGAGGGGTACAGTTGATTATGGGCTCAAGTATGAGGCAAATCAAAAGATTAACCTGGAGGGTTATGTTGATTCAGATTGGGTAAGAAGTGCCATCGATAGGAAGAGCACTTCAGGGTGTTGCTTCAATATGGGATCAGGTGTGATCTCTTGGTTTAGTAGGAATAAATCCTGTGTGGCATTGAGTACAGCTGGAGCAGAGTATGTCATAGCTTGTTCATCCAGTTGTGAGGAAGTATGGCTAAGGAAGCTACTATCTAATTTATTTGATCTCCAGTTAGATGCTACTTGTATATATTGTGACAACCAGAGTTGTGTGAAGTTGTCCGAGAACCTGGTGTTCCATGACAATTCAAAGCATATCGAGATCAAGTATCAATATATCAGGCATATGGTGTAGAGAGGAGCAACGAAGCTCTAGTATGTTGCGACAGACAAACAGATAGCTGATGTGTTGATGAAGCCATTGGATAGAGTGAAGTTTGAGTACTTCAGGGAGAAGTTTGGTGTTCTCTAGATCGAGGTTCCCTCCAAAGGGAAGTGATGAGTCCGTGAGCCATTCTGACATGGTGAGAGGATTGGTTCCTTCCATGGTCATATGTAAGGGCTGAGCCATTCTGTCATGGTGAGAGGATTAGCTCCTTCCATGTCAGATGTGAGTGCTAATCCATTCTGATGTGCCTGTAGGATTGGTTCCTACATGATCAGATATAAGGGTTATTGCCATTCTCTGAATGGAGGTACCTGGTTAGTTAACAGGAATCCTCCGCCTAGGGCTGAGATCCATTCTAATGTGACTATAGGATTGGTTCTTAGATGATAAGATATAGGGGCTATTTCCATTCTCTGAATGGAGGTACCTGGTCAGTTACTAGGAATCCTCAGCCTAGGGATGAGGGCCGTTCTGATGTGACTGTAGGATTGATTCCCACATGATCAGATGTAAGTGTAGTTCCTTTCCATATATGATAGTAGTTGTGTCCTATCATGCTGGTGGATGTGAGCATTAAGCCTTTTCACATATGGTAGTAGGTGTGTCCTACCATGCTGGTGATTGTAAGTGCTATTCCTTTCCACATATGGTAGTAGGTGTGTCCTACCATGATGGTGGATGTGAGTGTTGTGCCTTTCCACAGATGATAGTAGTTGTGTCCTATCATGCTGGTGGATGTGAGTGTTGTGCCTTTCCACAGATGATAGTAGTTGTGTCCTATCATGCTGGTGGATGTGAGTGATGTTCCTTTTCATAGATGATAGTAGTTGTGTCCTATCATGCTGGTGAATGTAAGTGTTGTTCCTTTCTGACATGGTGTGTTGGATGTGCTTCTCTCATGCTCAAATGTGAGTGATGGTCATTCTAGCTTAGGGTCAGATATAAGCACTGAAGAAGACCTACATGGAGGCTAGGCCTACAACTAGCATGGAAAAGGGTTGGCTCTGTAGAAATTCTTATGAAGAGAAGCATCATGAGATAGCACCTATGATGATGAACCAATGATGAACCAGATTGAGTGATGATCCAGATCCAGTGATGATGTCTTCATGATGATCCAGATTGAGTGATGATCCAGATCTAGCAGTGATGACCTAGATCGAGTGATGATCCAGATCCAACAATGATGATCTAGATTGAGTGATGATCTAGATCCAGTGATGATGTCCCCATGATGATCCAGATCTAGTGATGATGATCCAAATCGAGTGATGATCCATATCCAAGATGAAGATGACTTGAAGATGTAGATGATGAGCTGATCCAGAGATGAAGACCACTGCTAAAAAAATGTGTTGAGATAACACCTTCCTAGTTAAGAGGGAGTGTTGATGTATGTGTAACTTCGGAATGTATTCACTTGTATATTTCATGTATTGTACCCCGATGTTTATTCCATGAATTATTTGTAATGTAATTGAGTCATGTCATGCCCTGATGCTCCTATCGGGAGGTTCTATAATGTAAACCATTCATGTCAAGTCATTGTGGGTAACCCTCATATTGTTCAAGGGTTGAATTCCTCGCAGTTGCGGGGCCCTAGAGTTATTAGACTCTCCTAGAGAAGTTGGCCCTAGTGAGTTATTGTCAAGTCAAAAATTAGTATAAATAGAGAGTGAACCTCTCTATTTATCACACACTCACTCACACTCAGTTATAGCGCATAGCTGAGGAATAAGAAGTTGTTGGGGCTAGAAAGAAAGAGGCTACTACTATTGGGAGATCATCTTATTGTTTTGGGGTTTTACTTTTGGTGTTGATTCTATCTCTGAGGAAGTTGCGGGGTTTTCTTCATTTATGGTTTCCCCGAAGAAAAACATTATGCTCATTGTCTCTTGTGTTTGATTGTTGTGCTTTTTATTCTCTCAGTTAAATATCCTAACATAATGCTAGCTTGAATGTTAAAAATATAACACAAGGGGGAGGATTACCTGCATCTTGGAAAGTTTGCATATAATAACGGATACCAAACTTTTGCCAAGATGAGTCCCTTCAAGGTACTCTATGGTCGAAAGTGTAGAACACTAGTTACTTGGGATAGCTCGTTGGACCGGCTCATGTTAGGGCTCAATTTACTAACGGACTTGGAACAATCGGTCAGCAAGGTCCAATTGAAACTTAAATAAGCACAAGACCGGCAGAAGAGTTACACATATAAGAAAAGAACAGATCAATATTATCAGATAGGCGACCATGTTTACTTTAAAGTAAAAGCAAAGAGAATCTCATTGAGCTTGGGGAGATGAGGAAAGTTGGAACCAAGATTTTGTGGACCCTTTGAGATACTAGCCAAGAGAGGGCCAGTGCATATGAACTAAATTTACCTGCTCACATAAGAGTTCATAAATTTTTCCATGCATCCTTATTAATGAACTATGTATATGATACTAAACATGTGATTTATTGGTCCTTGTTACAGGTGGAACCTGAAGGGAGTTTGAAACTTAACCCCTTCATATAATGGACCAAAGAGAGGTGCAGCTCAGGAAGTGCACCATAGTTTAGCTGAAAGTGCAATGGAAGCACTTTGAAGCCGATGAGGCTACTTGGGAGAATGAAGCAACCATGAAAGAGGATTACCCTTCCTTGTTTCATGATTTCATTCCTAGTCCCTAGAACACCAAGGATGATGTTGTTCTAAGAGGGGAGGGATGTAATATCCCAATTTTTTTACATGACACTTATGGGAATAAGTCCCATTGCATGTGATGTGTTTGATTTTTTGTTTTGTATGTTGGGAATAATACCCCACTGCATATGAGAATGATGATTTGTTTGATATATTGGGCATAATACATATACATATGTTTTATTTAGCATGTATATGATTTCATGCATTAGGTGTGGACCCCAAAGCACATAATTGATGAGATGTTTGTGTTGAGAACGAGATCTACGGAACATGAATATTTGATGTTTGTTGTTACAGAGATAAAATTCCTATGTCTTGGGGGTACCACAATAGACAGTATGACACCATAAATCAATCCTTCCCAATATGCAAGAGAAATAAAAAAAGAGGTCAAAAGCTACGTATACATGCAAGTATGTCTTCAAAAGTCGCATATAGGTATAAACATGTGATTTTTGGGGATAATCTAGGAACACCAAAGTATAAGATATGTACATGGGGTTGAAATAATCTGCAGAGAAACATGGAAGGCCATACATGTGTGATGAACCAAGTGTGGTAAAATCAACTACAACATTTCTGTTGAGCAAGAAGCTCTAGAGCACATGAGTATTTGATGTTTGTGTTGAGCGAGAAGCTATGGAGCAGATGAGTTATGAAACATTTGTGTTGAGTGTGAATCTCTAAAGCAAATGAAAAAATAATAATTGGAAGTGTTGGGAATAAGACCTAGAGCATTCCAAGTTGATGTTTAGCATAAGCTCTAGAACATCAGATCCTTGGCCATTGTATCTATAGGTGTATCCTACCAATACATCTTAGCATTAGTGTTGAGCAAGGACCTTTGTAATTGCACTAAGTAGTAACTCCTTGTTCTTAGCGTTGAGTATGGGATCTGAATAAATGCTAGGAGTTACTGAAAAAAATTAATATGTTGAGTGAAAACGAATCTGATAAAACATCAATCTCATCTTACTTATTTTTAAGTGATTAAATGAAATTTTGAATTTCTACGTCTCATCAAGTACTCAAGAATTACCATGTTATACAAGGTAATCCAACATGCAATGAGGTTTAGAGATTCCTAACCTAGTTGACCTAACACCTACGTGAAGGCCTTAATAAAGAAGTGACTATAAGATAAAAAGAAAAGTATCATATGATTTGGGATCATGTTATATGATACCTAAAGTAAAAATTTTAACAATGATATATATATATAATGTGAATAAAAGAGTAAGAATATGTATTAGTAATAGTAACAATAAATAATGCCCATGGGGGGGCAAAGCAAGTGGTAAAGTGGAATTGTTGAAATTGGTTTTAAATGGAAGGTCTCCTGTTCAAATCCCCCACAAATTTATGTGTGTGCCATGATTCGGGCCCTGTGGATGCACCTAGGGGTATAGTGGTAGCAGGATTGGATCCCTAGACCCCGTGTCACATGAGTACCAGCCCGTCCCCATTTGTCGATTCCCCTAGTTACAAAATAAAAATAGTAACTATAAATAATAATGAAAGGATCTATGTATTATTATTTATTACTAATATTAATTAAATATTTAAATACCTAAAATAGTCAAAACAGGAACTAGTCAAAGAGTTCCTTAGTTAAAATAAATAAATATTAAATTCACCTAAACTAAGTAAAAAGGGTTATTTCAAGAAACAAATGATTCTTGATTTAAATGTCCCTTTTCCTAAATATTGTATATAAAGATCCAATCCAAAGAGAGGCTTTGGGATATTTTTCATTATTCCATCTATTCTACCTCATTATTCTCAAGAGAGTTGTTGGAGTGCATTTTTCCCAAGAGGAAAAGAAAACTGGCACAGAACCTATTATCCATGATAGGGAAGCCTTAACTTTAGGAGCTCTAAGCTACTTGCATGTTGGAACCAGCTACTTGCATGTTGGAACCAGCTCGGGGGGATCCAGATTGAAACCAGGAACGGTTCCGAGTCATGGTTGGGTGGAACGTGGTAGTTCCCAAGTTATTGGTTTCACATATACGAGGTTAGAATTGTCTATGTTCTTGTTAATACTGTGTGCTTGAGTGTGCAGGGTTTCCAACCATTAAATCAGCTTTGAATTGTAGGTATGAGGTTTCTTTATTTTCCTCACAGTTCATACAATTTCTTATTAAAAGAATGGTTTATAAGATGGAATGAAATTCTGTATGTTATATGCTTGTTGTAACTAGGATTATTTTTTGTGACATAACCATTAACGAGAAGCTAGGTTTAATTTTTTTACAAAACTTAAAACCTGATGTTTTGAAGTAGAGAATATGCTACAGGGTGTCTGGTTTACTTAACAATGATTACCTAGATAGAAAAATATAGTTCATATTTCCTAGTATTGATTTTAGACTCTCAAATATTCTTTTATTAGATTTTAAAGCCCTCAGGAAAATATGGTCTCTATTCTTTCAGTATTACTCTTCTATCATTCATATTTTAAATTCAACTTTCTCTGTAATTGTGTAATTTCTAATAGAGTTTATCTTAGGATTAAAAATCTAGATTTATTTAGATAACTAGTTTTATGTTAGTGGTCAAAAATTAAATGAAAAAGTAAAACATATTTTTCATACGGATAAACAAAATTCTAAAACCCACAGACCAGAGGTTAAATCTCTAAGTTGAAGAACTTAAAAGTAAGATTAGATCATGTTTTTAAATAATTAATAAACTATCAACCAAAAGGAACTATTAAAAAATATAGAAACGAAACTATTTATATTAAAATCCAACTTTAACGTTGCATTTCCACTACTGGTAGATTCCATATTTCCATCACACTTATTAATATTTCACATATCAAATCCATTATAAACAACTATATCATAAACATTGTTCATAGACTTAAACATAATTAAATACTAATTCTATGATAAAACACAACGATTATAAGTCTCAACAAACCCCATACATTCTCCACCACAAAATCCTCTATATAAAAATCCAGCCATCGAAACATGTTAAGGCTTAGATGAGGGAGAAATTTACATTACAAAAACATCGACTCACTATCTATATAAATCAACGCATTATTAAACAGTGTTGTACCTAGGATCGAATCCTGTGGACTTCCAACCAAAATATTATCATCATAACAGCTCAAACATCCAGGATCGAATTGTGTAGGTGTCGTGACCAAAACATGAAAATCATAAACATTAAAACAAAAGTCTGAGTCATTAAGAACCTGGGATCAAGTCGTGTAAACAGACTAATAAATACAAGGTATTATAAATGCTGCAAATTTATAGAGTAAGGGTTCGCATTAGAGGCTTCCCACAAAAGTTTTAGCATAAAACTATAGTTTAAACCAAATATGAGATACGCTACCATAACCAAATACACAGATGTATAAATCAAACACTATATGCACCGGCTACGTATTCGCATAAGGGATGAGCCAAAGCTTCCGAATCTCATGACTGTAAACCCATTCCTTAAACACTATTTAAATATCTACACAATCATATCTTTGAATAAACATAAAAACAAAATGTGCATGCTGCGTATTCACCTAAAGGCCGAGCCAAGCTCATGGTCATGAGGTGAAATCCCAACCCATAATAAACATTAAATCATACCCAATGAATATAATGCAAAGAATGAGAATTAAACACAGTCATGATATCAACCATGCCATTGGAAGCAATGGCACTATGAAGCCAATCATACGCATCAATGGAGGTCAAAACACAAAGTTTTTCATTAAAACCTCAAAACAAAGGAACTTTACAAAATAATGCCCACGATGAAGTGTTATACAGAGGGCCGAGACTTTCATTGGATAGTAAAATTATTTCCCCAAAATGTTTACATACGAATTTACATAGAAAATACAAAATACAAACACATCTTTTGGATTCCCAATCTCTGAAAAGACCCAAGTTATCATAGTGATAATCGAAACTACACAGCGTTAACCCTCTCAATGTAGAGTTGAATACAATGTCAAATAGAGACACAAAGGTAAGGGCCTTTGCATTTAGGAGGGATTAACTACTTATAATATTGCACATACCACCTCAACAGTCCATCAAGCCATGAGTTTGAGATACCCCTATCACCTTCAAACCAAACATGTAGAGCTATGAGGAGTATGCTACACCTCAAAAGAAGAAAATAAACAAAACAATGTTTCAAAACCATGTTAAGAGCATACCTATCTGTGAAAAGTAAGACTGTTTCTCCATGCATGATAACACTAAAGAGCCCAAAACCACACCGACAACCAGAGGAACAAAACCAAATTAGTTATACAAACAACCAAACCAGTGTATGAGGCTTGTTTCCCACACTTTCCAAGGAGAAATACAAGAACCACCCTGTCCTCCACTATTCACAAAATCCAAACCCACAGTTCCATAATTAATCCCACAAAAAAACCTCATTGTCCACCACCCTAGAATCAAACCCTTATCAAAACCCTCCTTTGCAATGTTATGCCAAAGTTTTATGGAATATGAAATATGCCATAAATATTTTATGTATATCCCATAGTTTCCTAAGGGTCTTTGCTTAAATTTTTCTATAGTATAGGACCATGCCTTAGGAAGTATACCTCAAGTTACATTTTTATAAACTAAATATCAAGGGGATAAGGTAACATAACCTTAAAACATAATAATAATAACAACTATAAAGATCTAAGTCATGCACTTTCAACTTTGCGTAAACATAGAAACGTAGGCATAGCTATGCCAGGACTTTAGTCCTTTTATCTCCAACTTTAAATAGGATAATGTAGAATAGTTATCAAACTGTAGGATGTTATTACTTAGCAATGAACTAAGTAAGCCCCACAAAAGAAGAAAGAATCTTTTTACCTCTCTGAGTGGTCCCTCAAGGGATAAAACCCCTCCACCACTCCACCCCTTAATAGGTAAAGTCAATTCATACCTTTTAATAAATAAAAACATAAATGAAAGAAAAGATAGATAAATAGGAAGTAATACATAATTGAACTAACATATGCAAATGTATGATAATAGTAAGGACATGTAGAGTAATCATACAAACAAATCCAAGTAACATAACCACATCACATAAACATATAGTCATTATATAGGAAAATACATAAAAAGGGAAGGACAACTTACGTCACTTAGATTTAGTAAAATAATGACCAATACATTCCGCAAAAGATAAAACAATGTCCTTGAAAGTTACCATTTAACTAGGCTACAATTTTTTTTTTACGATTTTTAGGGACATTATAGTACCATCCTTCTTCTTTACTAAAACTATATGTGTTCCCAAAGAGGACACACTTGGTCAAATATAACCCTTATGAATCAACTCCTACAACTGCAACTTAAGCTCCACCAAATCTGGTGTGCTCATGCGGTATGGGATTTTGAAACCGAAACACATCCTGGTGTCAATTCTATGGAAAAATTTAAGTCTCGCTTTGGTGGTAATCCTGGTATTTTCTCAGGAAATAAATTCATAAAGTATATGAGAACTGTAAATTCCTCGATGTGCTTCTTTCTCTCCGCTTCTATATCCTGGATGTTCACGACAAATAGTTTGCAACCTTTCCTAATGCACTTCTTTGCTTGTAAGGAAGATATTTTCCTAACAGAAATCTTCTTAGGTATGCCTGCAATGTTTACCTGATCCCCTTGGTTATCTATGAACAAGATTGACTTATGTAGACAATCGATAATGACATGGTGGTGTTCCAATGAGTCCATGCCGATAAGTACATCGTACGATCCTAAGGGTAAAATATTCAAATTTATACTAGCACGAAAACCATTCAAGTTTACTTCATAATATCTAACTGTTTCAGAAACCTTTCCTTTCATACCTGTGGCTAATTGCACCAGTAGAGGTTTCTCATGGTTAACTTTATCTAGTTTACATAACTCAACAATCTCAAGTGATACATAGCTTCGACAAGAATGTGGGTCAATAAAAATTGAAATAGAATTTTTTGAAACCTTACCTTCTATTTTGACCATAGTACCCTAATGGTCTTCCCGTTGGCCATGCAAGGATGCATAAATCCTCGGTGTTCCAGCTATGTCCTCTATCGTTGGTTCTTCTTGTAAGTTGTGTAAGACTCCATTAGTCTTGTTCTTACAGTCTCCGACATAGTGGGTCCCTTGGAATTTCCAACAATTGATTTACAGTGGGGAAACATTTGCCCCTCCATTTTCTCCTGGTATGTTAGCATTTGGTGTTGGTATAGTTGGATTTGTATGTGTCTTGTTGAATTTCTTATTGGTTAAACTATTCTTCTGTTTTTTGTAATGTGGTGGGATTAAAGCCATTTTGCGGTTGTCCAAGAAGGTCCTAGAATTGTCTCGACTTCTGTTGATGTTTTCTTTCCATAGTTGTCCATGATCGTAGAAAATCCTAGCTTTGTGTAGGGTGGTGTCTAGAATTTTAGGAATGCCAAATTCAATTCTCTCTCGAAAATTGGGAGGAAGACATCCTAAAAACTACTGTAATTTGATTTTCTCATCCTTTATGTAAGGTACGTAGTGTAACACATCCAAAAATATGTTAATGAAACAATCCATAGTCATGGAACCTATCCTTAACTCATGAATTTATTTCACCTTCTGTTGAAGAATCTTTCAGACATGTATTTCTCCTAAAAAATTATGAGAACGTTACCCCATCGGATTTATTTTACCTCATCTTTCTTGGTATGCTTTAGGTCTCTCCAACATCTAGTTTCTTTTCTATTTAAACTATAGATTGTTAGATGGGATTTCATCTCATTGGATTAGTTGTGTACTCGGAACTATTTGCTCATACCTAGAAGCCACTCTTCAGATTTCCCCTCGGTGGTCATATCTCCTTCATAGGTTGGGGCTCTTATATTTCTCAACTCTCCTTGGAGTTTGTCATCATTTCCCTGTTTCCTTCTACAAGGAGAAAGGGAATTATCATTAGAAAGACTGTGATAACTTATTTCTAGAGGTTTAGGTGTTAGTTCTTCTTTTTGTTCTTCTTTTGGGATGCTGGCCCATTTATGATAAAAATATTTATTGGATTTCTTGGTTGAATGAGTAGGCTATCCATGTGGAATTCCTCCCGTCATGTTCCAATGTAAAGCTTCATTGATTGCTTTCTGCTCTTTTCTTGCATTCATATAATCATCTTTGAAACTATGTAAGTCTTCTTGCATACTTTGTATGGTTTTCAGTATATCAGAATTTAAATCAACCACCACTTCTTCTTCCCATGTGGGGGTAGTTATTTTGTCTTGCTGGTTGTTGTCTTCTTCCGTGTTCATGATCTGAACTATTCTTTGAATCCTGCAACATAAAAATTTTAATAACAAATAATTTTCTATTAGTTACAAAAATTTTAGATATGATTTATTTCTACAACGAATGTTTGGTAATGCCCATTAGGTCTCTTAGTGTTTGAAACTAGGCTGTGATACCGCTTGTAATGTCCCTAAAAATTGTAAAATATTTTTTTTGCAGGCTAATAAAATACTACAATCCAAGGAAATTGTTTAAACTTATGCAGAATAATACTTGGTTATGTCTTGAACCTGAGTGTCATAAGCTTTTTTTTCTCTACTAGTTTTCCCGTCGGGTGATGATGTGTTTATGTGATGTCGTTATATTACTTGTACTTGTTTGTTTGGCTATTCTTCCTATTTACTAAGTGCAGACATTTTTCAATGCTTGTTAGTTTACATTTTACTTCTTAATTATATGTCTTAATTTTAAATTATGGTTTATTCATTAAAAAGGATGACTTTCCTTCATTTGGGAAGGGGTGGAGTGGCGGGGTTTTATCCCTTAAGGGTCCACTAAAAAAGGTAAGGATTTCTACTGCTTTAATGGGCTTACTTTGTTCATTGTGAACTAATGCAAGATTATACTCTTGTGCATGTTATTCCAACGGTGAACTATGCCTATGATCATGGAAAGTAAAGGCATCCTACAACACTACATCTATACTACACAATCCTATTCAAAGCTTATGAAAGGAGGACTAAGTCCTAGGCCTAGTTGTAGCTAAGTCCTACATTTATGCAAGATTGATCAAGTGTATGGTTATACACTTTGTGGTTGTTAATTTTTAATTTTAAGGTTTAAAACCTTATCCACCTTGACATATATTGTATAATTTTTAAACTTTATGTTATAAGGCATAGGGTTTATGGCATGGTCCATAAACTATTGAAAAACTTTTAAAAAGAGCTTTGGAAAACTATAGGGTAACTATAATTGGTTTATGGCATATTTCATATCCCATACAACTTTGTTTTAATGTGGCATTTGATGGTTTTTCTATGTGTTTAACGTTGGGGTGGTGGAGCATGGAATTTCATCGTGATCTTGACTATAACTTTGTGGGTTTTGATTTCGTGGATAGTGGAGGATAGGGTGGTGCCTTAAATGCTTCTGGGAAAGCATGCGAAAGAAGCCTCAAGCTTTGTCTAGGGATGAAATATGACTCATTTGGTCTCTTTCTGGTTTCTTTGGGTGGTCTCAATCTCTCGGGAGCTATGTTGCGCAATGAAACAACCTTCCTACTCTTTCCTAAGGTAAGCTTTTGACGTGGTGTGCATACTATAGGTTTTGGTTGATTTGGTTAATGCTTTCATACTTCTTATGGAGTTTGTTTATTTCATTTTGTAGGTTGAAGAGGGTGGCTCAAACGTGGCTTCGATGGCCCACTCTTTTGGTGGTGTGCGCAACCTCTCAGAGAGTAAGCCCCAGAAAATGCAAATGCCCTTACATCTACGTGTTTGTTTGTGGAAAATTTTTTAAATCTCGGTGGGGAAAATGCATTAGTTTTGTTTGTTGCATTTTTTTGATAGTTTGGGCATCCAAGGGATGTGGCTATATAAGGATCTGTCATAAGACTTCGGCTCTGTGTAATATTTTGTCATATTTCAACGTTTTGTGATGAATTGGTTTATCATTTTAATGCGAAGCTATGTGTTTTAACTTTGACTAGTGCATATGTTGACTTATAGTTCCATTTATTGCAATGGCACCATGGATATCATAACTATGTATTATATATATTTTATGCATTGTATGTTTATGAGGGTAAATTTGTTGGTGTAGGAGTTACTAAATATCATGGCTGGGGTTTCACCTTATGGACGTGAGCTTGGAAGTTTTGCTCGGCCCTTAGGTGAATACGCATCTTGTAAATATGGTTTTTATGTTTATTAATAACATGAATTTGTAATTTGTTATGAGAGCGTAGCTTAGATTTTGTTAAGATGGCGGTTTATAAATGAAGTTCTTGTGGGAATCCTGAGAGGAGAAACCCTTACTGTGCATGTCACAATTTTTATGTTTTGTGTTAGCAGTGGTTCCTATAGGATTCGATCGTGGGATGTTTAACGCTTTAAAATTGTGGTTAGCATATATGTTTTTTTCTTTAGCAATGATTCCTATAGGATTCAATCCTGGGTTGTTTAACGATTTATATGATAAATAAAATGACTATGTCTTTAATAATTTTGTTTATATAAATGGTGAGTTTGGTTCTCTATTTAGTTATTTGATAAGTTTGTATGTTATTTGGCCTACAACCAATCCTTCGCAGGTTTCGATGGATGGAAATTGTTTAAAATATTTTGTAATGTAATTATGTGAGATTAGCCCACAACCAATCATGGATAGGATTCAATGGATGGCTTGGGTTTAGTAAAACTTATCAACATTATTTTTTAGCATGGAATTACTGTTTATATTTTAAGGTTTTGAACACCGTTTATGATATGTTGTTTATGTTTGATTTTATTATGGGAAATGGAAACATACATGCTGAAAATATGAAATCTGCCAGCCTTGGAAATATAAGTTTAGAGTTGGATTTTAATGGTGTGAGAGATTCAATCTATGGTTTAATTTATTTCTTTTTGTTGATAGTTTATTAATTGTTTTAAAATGTTTTGAACATAGTTTGAAGCTGTACAACTCAAAGATTTGATCTTTAGTCTGTAGGTTTATAACTTTTATAAACATTTTATCTGAATGTTTTAGATGCAAAGTTTAATATACGATTTTATTTTTAAATGCTAATAAGGTTTATTTTGTCTATCTTAATGAAATATATGTTTAACTTTTCATCTAAGTTTGAACAATATACATAAAGATAGTTATCTCAAATAATGTAGAGTTTAAGTCTAAGATGAACTCTATTAGATAGTTAAACAAATACAGAGAAGACTTAATATAAGATATGCCTGAATGACCATAAAAAATAGGGAATAATAATAAAATAATATAAAACATATTTTCCTAGGGTTTAGATGAAAACAATTCATTCTTTGAGGTTGTGTAAACAAAACGAAAACCTAGCTGAGCAAACATATAATATACATATATTCATGCAAGATTATAAACCCTACTTTAATAAAAATCTTTATGAACTGTAAGGAAGGTAAAAACCTCATACCTACATTTTGAAGCTATTTTAATGGCTAGAACCTTGCACACTCAAGCACACAGAATTAACAAGAACATAGACAATTCTAACCTCATATCAATCAATCGAATAACTTGGGAACTACAACCTTCCACCCAACCATGACCCGAAACCATTCCTGGTTTCAATCCGGATCCCCCCGAGATGGTTCAAACATGCAAGTAGTCTAGAGCTCCTAAAGGTAAGGCTTCACCTATCTGGGATAAGAGGTTTTGTACCATTTTTCTTTTCTTTTTTGAAAAAATGCTCTCCAATAACTCTTAGGAGAATAATGATCATATATCAAAGAATGAGAGAGATCCCCAAGCGTTTCTTTGACTTGGGTCTTTATAGACAATCTTTTGGAAAAATGGACAATTAGATTTCAGTTAGATCAAGAATCATTTGTTTTCTTGAAATAATCTTTTACTTAATTTATGTGAAATAAATTTTTATTTATCTTAACTTAGGAACTTTTTTTCTAGTTCCTATTTTGACTCTTTTTAGGTACTAAGATATTTAATTAATTATTTTAGTAAAAAATAAAATATAGATCCTTTAATTATTATTTATAGTTACTATTATTAATACAAATGCTTACCCTTTTATTCATAATATATANGGTAAGGCCTTCAGGTAAGGTTAAGTCAACTAGCTTAGGAAGCTCTAAACCTCCTTGCATGTTGGATTACCTCATATATCATGGTAGTTCTTCAGTACTTGATGAGAAACATAAATTCAAATAAGTATTTAATAAACTTAAAAATAAGCAAGATGAGATCAGTGTTTTATCAGATTCATTTTCACTCAGCACAATTAATTTTTAGTAACTCCTAGAATTATTCAGAGCCCACACTCAACGCTAAGAATCAGGAGTTACACTTAGTGCAATTCGAGAGCTTCTTGCTCAACACCAATGCTAGGATGTACTTGTATAATACACCTAGGGATACAATGGCCAAGGATCTGATGTTCCAGATCTTATGTTCAACATCAATTTGGAATGCTCCAGGGAATATGCCCAACACTTCCAATTCTTATCTTTTCATGTGGTTCAGATCTTTTTCCTGAACACAAACGTTTCATAACTCGTGTGCTCCAGAGTTGACGCTCAACACAAACATTCAATACTCATGTGCTTCAGACCTCTTGCTCAACACAATAATCAAATCACTCATGTGCTTCAGAGCTTGCACTCAACACAAATATTAAATACTCGTGTGCCTCAGAGGTCTTTCTCGACACAAACATCAAATCACTCATGTTCTTTAGAGATCACACTCAAAACAAATATTAAATAATCATGTTCCTTATTGCTCTTGCTGAACACAAACATCAAATCACTCATGTGCTTTAGGGTCCATGCCCAACACATGCAGATGTATATATATGCTAAATTAAAACATATGCAATTGGCTTGCGCCAAATATATCAAATAAATCATCATACTCATGTGCAGTGGGGTCTTATGCCCAATATACAAATTATAACATCAAAGCATCATCATATGCAATGGGAGTTATGCCCATTAGTGTTAGTTAAAAATTTGGGCTATTACAACAACATAAATGGAATTTTGATAACCACATGATAGTGTGGTTGGATACTATTTCCAGAATCCAAGATTTGAAAGCATCTATTGAAGCAACAAGAATTCTTGACATACACTAATTTTTACTCAATGATTTACTTTTGCTTAAGAAAGAGAAAGGTAATATTGTTTCTTACAGGCCAAATGATATGTCTTGAACCACGAATATATACATATCCTACAGTAGAATTCCAATCTTTCTAGTCAACACTCCAACTAAAATCAATGAAATGATCCAATACAGGATCCCCCCTAAACTATATTATATCCCAAACTAAACAATACACTAGATATACTAAAGTATCATTCTTGTTTCTTTCCAATGGCTCTCATGGGGAATTTACATATAATGATAAATAAGACAAACAACACAAGAAACAAGAAATATTAGGATGGTGATGATACAGATACAAAAGGATACCAACAATTCGACGGTACAATCTGGCATCTAAGTTTGGTGTAGTACAAGTGGCACCAAGTTTGATGCCAGACTAGAATGGATATGGGGCTAGTTTTACTATCTTTAATGTGAAATGAATGATTAAGGTCACTTCATATCTATCCTAGGAAAAGAAAAAATTCGTCCTTAATGATATATAATCTAATTCTTGGATTCATTGGATTGATTTTTAGGCTTTAAATGGAAACTAAATCTATATGTTCTTTTCACTATATCCCTCGGTCTCAAGGTCATTTTAGGTATTAAATCCTAAGACATATACTTATTTCTAAAACCACCTAATATAACCAACATCCTCAATCATAGGTCAATTACACCCTTAAGATGTCATCTTTGATTGGTGGAGGAAACATTCTTAACAATGGATGGATAGAAGCATCCTTTCTATCCCAAGGTTTAGTTCTTTTGTATTGACCATGTCAAAGTCTCTGAGGTCATAAGACCTAGAAACATACTCCCACATATACCCTTATGAGGTTATGTGTGGTGCCTCGAGGAATTGGTCATGGATTTGGATGCCTCAACAATAATGTAAGGGATACATGAATGGTCTAAAGACTGTGTTAAAGTCCCTAATGCAGAAATACCTACATCCATAATGCCATGTATACCCTTAAAAATTAACATATGGTTATTTGAGGCATTTTCATGGCTTTGGATGCCACAAGGGTTTATTTAAGGCGAAATGCATGGTCTTCTTCCTTATAACATCATTCCCAGGTCCCTAAGATGCCTACATACTACTCAAAACCACCTATTCTCATTAACATTTTCAATATTCATGCTTCTCAAACCTATCTTTCATTTAAAAAACCTCATAAGAGAACCCAAATACCAATAAAAACCAAATATGGTCATCAGAAGAACTATGTAGTGATCTAAGGTATCGATCATGGCCTTCACATATATTTTCTATCATTTTTCAAAGTAAAAAAATATATTTTCTATATACATAAATTGATAATGATATAATCATATATATCTCTTCAATTCCTTTCCAATGAGATAAAGAACTTAAGAAACAAATGTCGCGATAAGAACTTATGGCCAAAATACTAAACGATATTTTTTAATTATAAAAGTGTATGTGTTCTTTTGTAAAAGCGTGTCCACGTTCTTATGCATTCCTAGCTGGAAAATTATGATGCAATCCGTGTGTTGATTTGGAAGGAACCAAACACATAGAAAAATGAACACTTGTGCATTCTTTAGAACGTGCACGTGTTGTTTCCTTAACGCATTCATGAAATCTCCATTATCGCTTTTGAGGCCACTAGCTTTGTGCACCCACCCAACATTAATGTCATTTTAATGTCATTTTTATGGTAAAAATAAGATCAAAGTGAAAGTCTGATGTAGATAAAAATACATAGAATCAATAAAAGGGGAATGATAATGTTGGAGAACAAAGGAGTGATAATTTTGATTTAGAAAAAAATTGATAAATAGAGAATATAGTCACAAATGTCAATAATGTAACCATACCTTTAGGTTTTGCAATGTTAACAAGGGCCATAGTGTATAAGTGTGTATCTAAAATTAATTAAGAAAAAAAAATTACTTAGAAAATACACTCATTTTAATTTAGTTCCCCCAAAAAATCAAATAGTTTGGTTTAATCAAAGAAAAAATGTGCATTATCTTTACAATGAATTTGAGCAAACCTAGATAACATCACTCGATTGATGAGAGATCTAGATTCAATTATTAATTATGTGTTTTTTTTCCATTAATCGTCTTTTATAATAATAGGGATACCATGAGTTCCATAATAATGTATCTAGATTCCCAAGAATGTTGTCAAATAATAATAACATTAACATTGTCATTAACATTGAGAATCTAGATTTCATGACCTATTGTAGGAAAATACATAACATTAACCATGCAATAAAATGACTATAAAATCAACACGTTAGATGCCTTTATTGTTATGGAATATGTGAATATAAAGAATGAGAGATGCCCTCATTTCCTTTGGTTTTATGAATTTTTGGTTTTTTCTCTTAAAACTTATCATTGAACCACACATTTTCAACTATTGTTACTAATAAGTCCTGATTCTGTTGCAACATATTCCCATAACCCACAACTAATTTCTTTATTGTTTTACAAAGATAAGAGTAGATAGAAATATAATGTGGTGTTTGATTTCTCACAAATAAGTGCAAAAGGAACCACCAATTGGTTGTGTAATCCTTTGTAGTAGATCAAGAGTTGGAAAGGAATATGATATATGGAAAGACAAATGTTTTCAAGTATGGATATAAACAAATATGAATTATCCAAAGAAAGTGTTACATACAAAGGAATGCCATTTTCATTACACAAATAATTTCAACGGTACAAAATACACCTTTGTATCTACTACCATCATATCTCCATCTTAAACCTAGATCTAGAAAGCATCGAGAGGATCCAATTTATTTAGGTGTAAGTTATTTTTATCTTAAACTTTTAAATGTTCATAAAAAAATACACCTCAAACATTTTGATCCCTTTAGTGTTTGCTAAATCCGGCTTTAACATGGATCTTTTAATTACTTTACATATGAATTTACATAGAAAATACTAAATGAAAATGCATCTTTTGGATGCCCAATCTCTCAAAATACCCAAGCTATCATAGTGATAATCGAAACTACACAGCGTTAACCCTCTCAACACAGAGTTCATTACTCTATGAAATAGACACACAGAGGTAAGGGCCTTTTCATTTAGGAGGGCTTACTTGCTTATAGGATTGCACAGACCACCTAAACAGTCCATCAAGCCACGAGTCTGAGCCACCCCTGTCACCTGCAAACCAAACATGCAGAGCTATGAGGAGTATGCTAAACATAAATAGAAGCAAACAAACAAAATAGTTTTGTAAAATCCCAAAACCACACAGACAACCAGAGAAACAAAACCAAATTAATTACACAAACGACCAGACCAACGTATGAGGCTCGTTTCCCATACTTTCCGAGGAGCAATACAAGCACTACCTTGTCCTCCATTATTCACGAAATACAAATCCATAGTTCCATAGTCCATGCCACAACAAAATCACATTGTCCACCACCCTAGAATCAAACCCTTATCAAAATATTCCTTTGCAATGTTATGCCAAAGTTTTATGGCATATGAAATATGCCATAAATATTTTATGTATATAACATAGTTTTTGAAAGGTCTTTCCATAAATTTTTCCATATTATAGGACCATGCCTTAGGTAGTATACCTTAAGTTACATTTTTATAAACTCAATATCAAGGGGATAAGGTAACATAACCTTAAAACATAACAATAATAACAACCATAAAGATCTAAGTCACGCACTTTCAACTCTGCGTAAACATAGAAACGTGGGCACATATAGGTCAGGAATTTAGTCCTCTTATCTCCAACTCTGAATAGGATAATGTAGCATAGTTATCAAACTGTAGGACATTATTACTTTCCATCGTCATAGATAGAATTCACCAACAATGTAACCCGCACAAAATTGGAAGGTTGCATTAGTTTTCAATGAACTAAGTATGCCCTGCACACGCATAAAGAACATTTTTTACCTCTTTGAGTGGTCCCTCAAGGGATAAAACCCCTCCACTCCACCCTTTAATAGGTAAAGTCAAGTCAGACCTTTTAATAAATAAAACCATAAACAAAAGACAAGACATATAAATAGGAAGTAAGACGTAACTGAACCAACATATGCAAATGTATGCTAATAGTAAAGACAAGTAGAGTAATCATACAAACAAATCCAAGTAACATAACCACATCACACAAATAGATAGTCATTATATAGGAAAATACATAAAAAGGGAAAGACAACTCATGAAATTTAGAATTAGTAAAATAACAACATATACATTCCACAAAAGATAAAACAATGTCCTTGAAAGTTAGCATTTAACTAGCCTATAATTATTTTTTATTTACAATTTTTAGTGAAATTACAGTACTGTCCTTCTTCTTTACTAAAAGTATTGGTGTTCCCCAAGGGGACACACTAGGTCGAATATAACCCTTCTGAATCAACTCCTGCAACTGCATCTTGATCTCCACAAACTATGGTGCACTCATGCGATATGGGGATTTTGAAGTTGAAACTCATCCTGGTGTCAATTCTATTGAAAAATCTAAGTCTCGCTTCAGTGGTAATCCTAGTAGTTTCTTAGTAAATACATTCGTAATGTCTATGAGAACTGGAAAGTCCTTGATGTGTTTCTCTCTCTCCTCTTCTATATCATGAATGTTCACTGCAAATAGTTTGCATCCTTTCCTAATGCACTTCTTTGCTTTTAAGGAAGATATTTTCCAAATGGAAACCTTCTTAGGTATTCCTTCAATCTTTATGTGATTCCCTTGGCTATCTATGCAAAAGATTGACTTATGTAGACAATCGATCATGACATGGTGGTTCCAGCTATCCCATGCCGATAAGTAAATAATGTGATCCTAAGGCTAAAATATTCAAATTTATCCTAGCAGGAAAACTATTCAAGTTTACTTCACAATCTCTAACTATTTCAGAAACCTTTCATTTTGTACTCGTGGAAAATTGCACTAGCCGAGGTTTCTCATGTTTAACTTTGTCTAGTTTACATAACTCAACAATTTCAAGCGATAGATAGCTTAGGAAAGCATCGGGGTCAATCAAAATTGAAATAGAAGTGTTTGAAACCTTACCTTCTATTTCGACCACAGTATCCTGATGGTCTTCCTGTCGGCCATCCAAGGCTGCATAAATCCTCGGTGTTCTAGCTATGTCCTCTATTGTTGGTTCTTCTTGTAAGTTTTGCAAGACTCCATTAGTATTGTTCTTATAGTCTCCGACATAATGGGGCCCTTGGCATTTCCAACAATTGATTTGCAGCGGGGCAACATTGGCCCCTCCATTTTCTCCTGGTCTGTTAGCATTTGGTGGTGGTACATTTGGCTTTGTACATGTCTAGTTGAAGTTCTTATTGGTTGTAAAACTGTTGCTATGTTTTCTATAAGCATTAGAGGAAATTTCAACTCAAAATGGGCCTCCTAAGGAAAATTAATAAAACATTATTTAAAATAATAAAATAATATTTATTAATTTTGGAGGAAGAAAAAAAAAACTACTTTTTTGTTCGTATTTTTGACATATCTCCCTGTGTTTTTACTCAAATTTCGATCGGGAGAACTCATTGCATGCATAATTAAATTCTGCATCCAACGAGTACCCCCTCAGCATACTTTTGATAGGTCCTGCTACCCCAAAAACAAGAAATACCTGAAAAACGTGATGATGATACCCACTCGGCATACTTTTGACGGACCCCGCTACCCCAAAACAAGAAATACCTGAAAAAATGTGATGATGAAATACCCCATTAGGTATCTTAGTGTTTGAATATGGGCTCTGATATCACTTGTAATGTCCATAAAATTCGTAAAATAATTTTTTTTTGGCAGGCTAATAAAATAGTACAATCCAAGGACATTGTTTAAAATTATGCGGAATAATACTTGGTTATGTAATAAAGCTGAGTGTCGTAAGTTTTTTTTCCTATACTGGTTTTCCTATTGGATGTGTTTATGTGATGCTGTTATATTACATGTACGGGTTTGTTTTTCTATTCTGCATATTTACTAAATGAGGACATTTGTCGATGCTTGTTAGTTTACATTTTCTTATTTATATGTCTTAATTTTAATTTATGGTTTATTCATTAAAAAGGTTGACTTCCCTTCATTTGTCAAGGGGTGGAGTGGCGGGGTTTTATCCCTTGAGGGTCTACTAAGAAAGGTACGGATTCCTACTGCTTTAATGGGGTTACTTATTTCATTGTGAACTAATGCAGGCTCATACTCTTGTGCAGGTTATTATGGCGGTGAACTATGTCTATGACCGTGGAAGGTAAAGACATCCTACAACACCACATCTATACTACACTATCTTGTTCAAATCTAGTGAAAGGAGGACTAAGTCCTAGGTCTAACTGTACCTAAGTCCTACATTTATGCAAGATTGATCAAGTGTATAGTTATAAAATTTGTGGTAGTCATTATTAATTTTCAGGTTTAAAACCTTATCTACCTTGATATATATTATATAATTTGTAACCTTTATGGCATAAGGCACAGGGTTTATGGCATGGTCCATACACCATTGAAAACCTTGTAAAAGGGGATTTGGAAAACTATAGGGTAACCATATTTGGTTTATGGCATATTTCATATGCCATACAAGTTTGTTTTAACATGGAATTTGAGGGTTTTTCTATGGGTTCAATGTTGGTGTGGTGAACTATGGAATTTCGTCATGAGCTTGACTATAGATCTGTGGGTTTTGATTTCATGGATAGCGGTGGACATGGTGGTGCCTTAAATGCTTCTGGGGAAGTGTGGGAAAGAAGCCTCAAGCTTTAGTTAGGGCTGGAACACAACTCATTTGGTCTCTTTCTGGTTTTTATGGGTGGTATAAGATTTCAGCAACTATGTTGCACAATGCAACATCCTTCCTGCTCTTCTCTAAGGTAAGATTATTGACGTGGTTTGCATACTGTAGGGTTTGGTTGATTTGGTTAATGATTTCATATTTCTTATGTATTTTGTGTATTTGGTTTTGCAGGTGGCAAAGGGTGTCTCAAATGTAGCTTTGATGGTGGCTCCTTAGGTGGTATGCATAACCACTCTGCAGGTAAGCCCCAGAAAATGCAAAGGTCCTTACCTCTGCGTGTTTTTTTGTGGTAGAGTTTTGAACTCTGGGTGCGAAAATGCATTAGTTTTGTTGGTTGGGTTTCTTTGATAGTTTGGGCATCCAAGGGATGCGATTGTATAAGGCTCTATCATAAGACTTTGGATCTATGTATTATTTTGTCGTATTGCATCGTTTTCTGATGAATTGGTTTATCATTTTAATGGGAAGCTCTACGTTTTAAACTTGACTGGTGCATATGTTGGCTTACAGTGCCATTTCTTGCAATGGCACGGTGGATATCGTGACTCAGTATTTTATATATTTAATGCTTTGTATGTTTATTAGGGTAAATTCGTTGGTGTAGGAGTTAATAAATATCATGGCTGGGGTTTCACCAAATGACCGTGATCTTGGAAGTTTTAATTGGCCCTTAGGTGAATACAAAAACTGTAAATATGGTTTTTATGTTTTTTAGTAACATGACTATGTAATTGGTTATGAGAGCATAACTCCTATTTGGTTAAGCTGACAGTTTATAAATGAAGTTATTGTGGGCAACCTCAAAGGAGAAACCCTTACTATGCATGTCAGAGTGTTTATGTTTTGTCTTAGAAGTGCTTCCTATAGGATTCAATCGTGGGATATTTAACGATTTAGATTTGTGGTTAGCGTTTATGTTTTTTCTTTATCCATGATTCCTACAGGATTCGATACTTGGTTGTTTAACGATTTAGATGATAAACAAAATGACTCTGTCTTTAATCATTTTGATGATATAAATGGTGAGATTAGTTCTTTGTTTAGTTATTTGATAAGTTTGTATGCCATTTGTCCTACAACCAAGCCTTCACAGGTTTCGATTACTGGGCTTTGTTTAAAATATTTAGTAATGTAATTGTGTGAGATTATCCCAAAACCAATCCTAGATAGGATTCAATGGATGGCTTGGGTTTAGTAAAACTTATCAACGTTATGTTTTAGCATGGACTTAATGTTTATCTTTGAAGGTTGTGAACAACGTTTACGATATGTTATTTATGTTTGATTTTATTATGGAAAATGGAAGCATACGTGCTGGCAATATGAAATCTGCCAGCCTTGGAAATATAAGTTTAGAGGTGGATTTTAATGGTGTGAGAGATTTGATCTATGGTTTAATTTATTTCTTTTGGTTAATAGTTTATTAATTATTTTAAAATATTTTGAACATAGTTTGATGTTCTACAAATCAGAGATTTGATCTCTAGTTTGTAGGTTTATAAATTTTATAAACAGTTTATCTGAATGTTTTAGATGCAAAGTTTAATATACTATTTTTAGTTTTAAATGCTAATAATCTTTATTTTGTCTATCTTAATGAAATCTCTATTTAACTTTTCATCTAAGTTTGAACAATATACATAAAGATACTTATCTCAAATAATCTAGAGTTTAAGTCTAAGATGAACTCTATTAGATAGTTAAACAAATACATAGAAGACTTAATATAAGATATGCCTGAATGACCATAAAAAGAGAATAATACTGAAATAATATAAACTATATTTTCCTAGGGTTTAGATTCATGCTTTGAGGTTGTGTAAACAAAATAAAAACCTAGCTCGGCAAACATATAATATACATATTTTCATTCAAGATTATAAACCCTACTTTAATAAAAATATGTATGAACTGCAAAGAAGGTAAAAACCTTATACCTGCAATTTGAAGCTATTTTAATGGCTGGAACCCTGCACACTCAAGACCATAGAATTAACAAGAACATAAACAATTCTAAACTCATATATATCAATCGAATAACTTTGGAACTACCACATTCCACCCAACCATAACCCGAAACCATTCTTAGTTTCATTATAGATCCCCCGGAGATGGTTCCAACATGCAAGTAATCTAGAGCTCCTAAAGGTAAGGCTTCAACTATCTAGGATAAGAGGTTTTGTAGCAGTTTTCTTTTCCTTTTTTGGAAAAATGCTCTCCAAGAACTATTAGGAGATTAATGATCAAATATCATAGAATGAGAGAGATCCCCAAGCATTTCTTTGTCTTGGGTCTTTATAGACAATCTTTTGGAAAATGGACAGTTAAATTTCAGTTAGATCAATCTAATCATTTGTTTTCTTGAAATAATATTTTACTTAATTTATGTGAAATTAATTTTTATTTATCTTAACTTAAGAACTTTTTGTCTAGTTCATATTTTGACTCTTTTTAGGTACTAAGACATTTAATTAATTATTTTAGTAAATAATAAAATATAGATCCTTTACTTATTATTTATAGTTACTATTATTAATACATATTCTTACTCTTTTATTCATAACATATATAAACTATATATATGCATATAGTATTGTGAATATTTATTTAGGCATCATATGGCATGATCCCAATTACATGGTGCTTTCATTAGCTAACAATCATTTTTTTATCAAGGGCTTCAGGTAGGGTTGGTCAACTAAGTTAGGCAGCTCTAAACCTCCTTGCATATTGGATTACCTCGTATATTGTGGTATTCATTCAATACTTGATGAGACACATAAATCCGAAAGTTCATTTAATCAACTTAAAAATGAGATTCGAAAGTTCATTTAATCAACTTAAAAATGAGTAAGGTGAGATCAGTGTTTTATCAGAGTCGTTTTCACTCAACACAATTAATTTTCAGTAACTCCTACCATTATTCAGAGCTCACATTCAACGCTAAAAATACGGAGTTATACTTAGTGCAATTCCAGAGCTTCTCACTCAATACTAATGTTAGGATGTACTTGTATAATACACCTAGGGATACAGTGGCCAAGGATCCGATGTTCCAGAGCTTATTCCCAACACTTCCAATTCTTATCTTTTCATCTGCTTTAGATATTTCTACTCAACACAAACATTTCATAGCTCATGTGCTCCAAAGCTGATGCTCAACAAAAAAATTAAAGACTCATGTGATTCAGGGTCCATGCCCAACACATGCAGACATATATATATGCCAAAATAAAAAAATATGCAATTAGCTTGCACCCAATATATCAAATAAATCATCATACTCATGTGCAATGGGGTCTTATGCCCAATATACAAAATATAACATCAAACCAACATCATATGCAATGGGACTTATGCCCATTAGTGTTAGATAAAAAATCAGAATATTACAACAAGATAAATGACATTTTGATAACCACATGATAGTGTCCTTGGATACTATTTCCAGAATCCAAGATTTGAAAGCATCTATTGAAGCAACAAGAATTCTTGGCATACACTAATTGTTACTTAAGGATTTACTTTTCCTTAAGTAAGAGAAAGGTAATATTATTTCTTACAAGCCAAATGATAGGTCTAGAACCACGAATATATACATGTCCTACAGTAGAATTCCAATCATCTGGGTCAACATTCCAACTAAAATCAATGAAATGATCCAATAAAGGATCCCCTTTGAACTATAGTATATCCTAAACTAAACAATACACTAGATATACTAAATTATTGTTCTTGTTTCTTTCCAATGGCTCTCATGGGGAATTTACATATAATGAGCAATAAGACAAACAACACAAGAAACATGAAATATTAGGATGGTGATGATTCATATACAAAAGGATACCAACAATTTGACAGTACAATCTGGCATCTAATTTGGGTGTAGTACATGTGGCACCAAGTTTGATGCTAGACTGGAAGGTATATGGGGCTAGTTTTACTATATTCAATGTGAAATGAATGATTAAGGTCACTGCATATCTATCCTAGGAAAGGAAAAATTCCCTCCTTAATGATATATAATCTAATTCTTGCATTCATTGGATTTATTTTCATGCTTAAAATGGAAACTACATCTATATGTTGTTTTCACTATATCCCTCGGTCTCAAGGTCATTCTAGGTATTAAATCCTAAGAGATATAATTATTGCGCAAAACCACCTAATAGAACCAACATCCTCAATCATAGGTCAATTATACCCTTAAGATGTCATCTCTGATTGGTGGAGGAAACATTCTTAACAATGGATGGCTAGAAGCATCATTTCTGTCCCAAGGTTTAGTTCTCTTGTATTGACGATGTCAAATTCTCCAAGGTCATAAGACCTAGAAACATAGTCCCACAGATACCCCTATGAGGTTATGTGTGGTGCTTCTAGGAATTGATCATGGATTTGGATGCCTCAACAATAATGTAAGGGATACATGAATGGTCTAGAAAACGTGTTAAAGACCCTAATGCAAAAATACCTACATCCATAGTGCCTTGAATACCTTTAAAAATTAACATATAGTTATTTGAGACATTTTTCTTGACTTTGGATGTCACAAGGGTTTATTTAAGACCAAATGTATGGTCTTCTTCCTTATAACATCATTCCCAGAGCCCTAAGATGCCTACATACTACTCAAAACCACCTATTGTCATTGACATTCTAAATATTCATGCTTCTCAAACTTATATCTCATTTAAAAAACCTCATAAGATTACAAAAATACCAATAAACACCAAGTGTCGTCATTAGAAGCACTATGTAATGGTCTAAGGTGTCGATCATGACCTAGACATATATTTTCTATTATTTTTCAAAATAAAGAATGTATTTTATATATACATAAAATGCTAGTGATATAATTATGTGGAGCTCTTCAATTCCATTGATATGAGATAAAGAAATTCAAAAACAAATGTCGCGATAATAAATTATGGCCAAAATACTGAAGGATATTTTTTAATTATAAAAGTGTGTGCATGCTTTTGTAAATGTGTGTCCATGTTCTTCTGCATTCCTACCTGGAAAAAGATGATGCAATCCGTCTGTTGGTTTTGAAAGAACCAAAAACATAGAAAAATGAACACTTGTGCATTCTTTAGAACATGCACGTGTTGTTGCATGAACGCATTCATGAAATATCCATTACCGCTTTTGAGGCCACTAGCCTTGTTCCCCCACCCCACATTAATTTCATTTTTTATGGAAAAAATAAGATCAAAGTGAAAGTGTGATGTAGATAAAAATACATAGAATGAGCAAAAGGGGAATGATAATGTTGGAGAACAAAGGAGTTAGAATTTTGATTTAGAAAAAAAAATGTTATATAGAGAATACAATCACAATTGTCAATAATGTAGCCACACCTTTAGGTTTTGCAATGTTAACAAGGCCCACAGTGTATACGTGTGTATCTATGTTAACAAGGCCCACAGTGTATACGTGTGTATCTAAACTTAATTAAGAAAAAATAAATTAATTAGAAAATACACTCATCTTAATAGAGTTCACCAAAAAAAATCAAATAGTTTTGTTTAATGAAAGAAAAAATGTGCATTATCTTTACAACGAGTTTGAGTAAACCTAGACAACATCACTCGATTGATGGGAGATCTAGATTCAATTATTAATTATGTGTTTGTTCCCATTAATCATCTATTATAATAATAGGGATACCATGAGTTACATAATAATGGATCTAGATTCCCAAGAATGTTGTCAAATAATAATAAGATAATAAATATCAATGCATGCTATAACCATGTCATGACCTATTTTAGGAAAATAAATAACATTATCCATGCAATAAAATGGCTATAAAATAAACATTATAATGCCTTTATTATTATGGAATGTGTGAATATAAAGAATGAGAGATGCCCTCATTTCTTTTGGTTTTATAATTTTTTGGTTTTTTTCTCTTAAAACTTATCAATGAACCACACATTTTAAACTATTGTTACTAATAAGTCATGATTCCATTGCAACATATGCCCATAACCCATAACTAATTTCTTTAGTGTTTTACAAAGCTAAGAGTAGATAGAAATATAATGTGGTGTTTGATTTCTCACAAACAAGTGCAAAAGGAACCACCAACTGGTTGTGTAATCCTTGGTAGTAGATCAAGAGTTGGAAAGGAAATAAATCAAAACTAAACAAAAGACAAATGTTCTAAAGTATGGATATAAACAAATATGAACCATCCAAAGAAAGTGTTTCATACAAAGGAATGCTAGTTTCATTACAAAAATAATTTCAAAGATACAAAATACACCTTTGTATCTACTACAATGAACAATGGACCTTCGTGGCTGATCCAAGGGTAGGTTCATTGATATTCTTATAGCCCCAATCTCCTACATAGTGCAATGTTGAGGGATCCCCTTGACAATAGAAATAAAAATACTCTCTCTCTCTCTCTCTCTCTCTCTCTTGAAATTTGACAGTATGTGGGCATGTTTTGGATATGTGAGAATGGTACTACCAAATGGAAACCATGAAGAATTTTTGTAGGCATAAGAGTGGTAAAAAATGTTATATCGATTCGATCTATATTCTCTTCATGTCGTTGATTTATTAGTGGATAGGTTAGGGTTATGCGAGTGCGAACCATTATTGATTTCAACCACGCTAATGGATCTATCAACTTTTAATCACTACTTCCATTATGAAAAAACAAAATGATAAATAATAACTGAATATTAACATTTAGGACTGTAGCAAGGATTTATCCCTGCTACAGGGGCAGGAATGGCTCCCTTATGCCTATAGGGCACAAGGGTAGGTTCTTGCTACTGGTAAATGCAGAAAAACGAAATGGAAATAACAGAAGTAGAATAGTAAACTAAGCTAAGCTAATCTAAACAAGAAGAAGAAGCAAATGGAAAGAACAGTAAACTAAATCTAATGGCAGAAAAAAGAAAACGAAACTATGGTGAACCCCTCTGCAGAAAATGGGTTAGGGTTCTGCCTCCTTAAAACCTGCAAATAAACCTAAGCTACAATGGAGAACCTGCAAAACAATGTTAATGAAAAACCTGCAAATAGAAATGAGGGTTAGAAAGAAAATAAAGCAACTAAACAAAGCATGCAAAGAAAAATTATACCTTCTCTTAGGTGGAAATGGGCCACCATGCCCTAGCTCATGGGAGCACCTCTCTTGATTTGGGAGCAATGGCTCAATGGGAATGGAAATGGAGGAGGAGAGGGAGTGTGGGTGGTTTGAGAGGCAAAGGTCTCAAAGCATCCATGGGTAGCATAACAATAGGTAAGGGAGAAGTGTTTTGAGAGTGACCCCCCACCCTCCTTTTATAGCTTCTCCAAGTGGTTTTAGGTTTTTAGCCCCTTTTTTGGGCCTTTATCCCCTTCCACCCTAACTTTAGCCCCTTTTAGGGTTTTAGCCCCTTTTTGACGGCTTTAGCTCCTAGGGGGCTATTTTGGGGTCCTTTTGGGGGTTTTTAGCCCTTTTTCTTCATCCTTAGGCTATTTTGGAGTTGTGGGGGTCCAATGGAGGGTCTTATGGAGTGATATGAAGGTTGTGAGATGGTGTCCTTGGGTGGTGTAGGCCATTGAGAGCTATGTGGGGGATTTTGGGGTTAACAGATTACCCCCTGATGTGTGAGGGCAGGAGCTCAATGTATGGCCGACGGACATCATAGGATTTGTTGTGTAGAGGTGGTGCTTTTGGGGTTGGGGCATGGTGGCTTTTGGTTTTGTATTAATATGGTTCCCATCAATGGGTGAGATACAATAAATGTGTGACATGTATATGGACGAGGCGGGCATCCCCATGCTCGTGACAATGTCAAAAGAATCATTTCATCTAAGCTCTAAAATACAAGAGTCGATCATATACAATTGATGTTACAATGTTGGTTGCCTCCATGTGAGGCTAAATACAATACTGATCTGGTACATTGGACCCATGGCATTCTCATGGAATGCTATATGTTCATGACTGACAGTCTATTGGATCTGGTACATAGCTGTGTGGAATCGCTGATTGAGAGTCAGAGTCTCTGCGGTACAAGTATGCTACATCAATCATAAAGGTATATCGAAGCACTGCTGGGGCTTCTGAACACTGTCTCCAACGCAACCGAAAAATCACAAGGGACATAACTTGTTTAGGTCCCTCAAGTGGACTTCACCAATGTGATAGATTCGGGTGACATCTAGGGTCTTCGACCAAGTGCTATGCGGAACAAACCCTATACGAATCTCAACGGTGCGATGATGGAGTTGAAGTTGAGCATGTGAGAAACAACCATCCCAAGAGACACTAAGGACTCCTCTCAAGTGGTCCAAGGAACTCATCAATGATGTAAATGAAACCAAGGTACAGGGACCTTTGGATCTATCCCCTGGAATATGTGTGTTGGCATTGATAGAGGGAGACCTGCCCTTAGTCAAGGCAATGATGTTTCCTTGACCAGGAGCGCGAGGGATAACTGAAAGGTGTGAAGCAATCTACAGACTGACTCACTGAATTGGGGGGGGAGGGGAGGGAAGGGAAAGAACTGAATAGGGGCAGGGGGGGAGTGGGAGACTCAAACTTCCTTTGTTCAGAGTATGACGGCAAGGCGGACCGGGCAGCAAATGAAACTGACTCAAGGGAATGGGATCATAGATGTAATACCAGGAATGGCACTGCAGATGGGAAATACTTGAAGGAGGTGGACACTTTTGATACTGATGGGATCTAAGGAAGACACATTGCAGAGTACTCTTGAAAAAAGGCGACCCAATGTGGGCATGCTACCAAACTGTTTTCTGTGGCGTGGTGTCTAGGGACACCGTTGTGGTACGATCTTGTGGATTTTTGGTGAGCCCGAGAAGGTAAATGCTCGATGGTGCTTTCAATTTTAGAGAGTCTAAAAGCACAAAAAAGACTCTAGTGGGGGATCTTTTTCGTTGGTGGTATCCTGTGTCCGAAAAAGGATAAAAGTATACATAGGAGAGCTCGCCCATTCTGTAGGGGATCAGAGAATTCTTTATCGTTGGTAGTCCAATCAGGTCAGAAAAGGTTAAACCTATACTGATTGGATGGTCATTCAGATACTTTTACGAGCATGAACGAAACCAAGTTTGCTCGGCAATCTTTTCTTGATGAGATGGCTGGAAAAGAGATTAACGACAACCAATGGTGATATTTTTCATAAAGTGCAGCCCCTCTACCCAAGAAAGCATAAAAGTATGCAGAGGGGAACGGTCTTGGCTTGAGTGTGCCAAGGAGGTCCTTTTCAATTGATGGTCTACATGGTCCACAAAAGGAGGTAAACAAGATGATGTAGACTCCCTTTCCTATACTTTAGGAAGCGGGAAAGGAAGCAGCTGCGCTTGGCTATCTTTTCATTGTTTTAAGGAGTTAGAAAAGAGCTTAAACGAAACTCCCGTGTGTTCAATCGACTACGGTGGCACGAGCGGTGCCCCATGTCGGGACGGTGGATAGAGGTCCAAAGGTCATCTGCGCCGTATGGACAAAGCAGAAGGCTCTCAAACATACCAATACATGCATGGGATATATCACGGTAGAGGCTCGCGAGTCGGTGCGGCAGAGGCACGCTAACCAAGGTGGATCTCAGATAGAGGTCAGGAGAGCGTGTGTGTGTGTTGTGGTGGACGAACTTGACTACATGCGATGTGAGTGCAAGTCTGGGGGCATTTATATGCCAAATACATGGAAAAAAAATAAAGGTTTTTGTGGATGATGGTCGAGATGTCCGTGTAAGGTGTGGGGGAAAAAGACAAATACAAAAATAAAAGTAAAATTACAATCCTTAACAGGCGGCGACCCGAAAACTCACATGAGTAGCGATCAGGAAGTGTGATGCAAGTATAGGTCCATAGACACCTGCATCGTCATTTCATGGCTCGTAAATCGAGGTGACTTGTGGGAAATGGTCCCGAAATTGATTTATTAAACATGAGACAATGGTATCATAAGGAAATGTAAATTTGAGCCCAGAGGTGTGAGAGGTGTCTCGAACCGGTTCCGAGTGACTTTGGATTAGAAGCTGATGGTGTTGCCCCTGACTTGTGCTAAAAAACGTTGAAAAACAAGAAAGGGAAAAAACTACACTATAAGGGACTCATAGTGGTTATATCAAGCATAGACTCTCTTGAGGTGGAGCCCGTTGTGTGGCTTCTTCAAGAGTCTACCGTCTAAGTCAGCGAAGAGGTATGCCCCCTTGCCAAGACAAAGGTCATTGGAAAGGCGGGGTGATGGAATTTGGTATTTTATGGGAAGAACCGATTCCACATTATGGTTTAAAGGGAATGGGGTAAAACCGAAGGCAATCTTACATATATCTCCATCATCGCGTAAGTGGTGTCATGATAGATCAGGAGGATCTTCCACAAGCGATGAGACAGAAGGGAGAATGGTGCTAGCAGTCATGTAAATGGTATTGGTTGTGGTTTTGGTGGCCTTGCCCCCAGTATCTAATGGTCTTGGAGGTAGGTGCAACATCATCTGAATTGGATGGACATGAGTCAACACATCCCGAGGCCTTAGAGGTAGGGTAGGTGGTTCAAGGTACCACACATGATCTCCCAGTGTGAAATCCTATAGATTTCAGGTTTCTAAGACAGACTTACTCATGATCCAAGATGGTAGGAAAAGGAAAGGGAAAAGAAAAAGGAAAATGATCATTTTGAGTGGGAATGAACCCCACTGTTTCCCTGGTAACTGAGGTTGAGGTTGCAACTAAGGTTGCGGCTGTGGCTGGGGAAACACCAAAAGAGATAGGTCTAATGGACCGTCGTTGATGGTGGAGACAAGAGGGACAGTTGAAATGGACGTCATGTAAATGGACATGGTTTTTGATGAAGGAGGTGGTGGGTGAAATTCTTCGATCAGGGTGATTTTAGACTCAAGGGAATGTTGACGGAGGTCAGCGAGAGCCATTCAAAATCCGGGAAAGTCTTGGCAATGGTGGGAGTAATGTCCATACAAGCCGCAAAGGGCACAAACATGGTTTGTCCTCAATGCCTTGTTCCTGACTATTGGCACGGTTGGGAGTTCAACCACGGGGAGGTTTTCATTTGTATCCATGGCATCTAGATGCACACGGATCACTAGGATTTCAGGGCAATTCTGGGTTGGATGGCCCTGTTGTTTGCAGACGGCATAGGGTGGGACTTGTCATGGCTCTATGGTGGCTTTGGTGTTCTTGCCCCTAGCCCTTTTGGGTTGGGGTGGTGCGGGTGCGGGTGCAGCGGTTGGCTTGTGCAGACTGGGTGGAGGGTGAGACTCGACCGCGATAGGTTGCACCGGGGTTAAAACAACCTGGGGAATTACTGGTTGAGCTGGTAGTTCAAGATACCACACTAGAATTCCCAATGTAAAGTTGGGCAGGCTTAAGGTGGCCATGACCGGTTTGCTCATAACACCGGGTGGGGGAAAGAGGAAGGGAATTGTATGGATTGGAGATGAGCCCACATAACTCCCAGCTGGTTGCATGTGGGAGTGAGGTTGTGGTTGCAGCTGCATGTAATGCTGCTGCTGTAGGTGATGTTGCGGCTACGAATGATGTTGTGTTTGTGGTTGGGGCTGCGGCTGTGGTTATTGTTTGGGTGCAGTGGTGCTTGATGAGACCATGCACAAGTCCCCAGTTTGCTTTTGTGTTGGTGGTGGTGACACCAACGAGAAAGGAGCCATCATGGTGGGATCGGTAAACAACCTAGGGCCCACATTCAACGATGGGGAAGCTGGTGTGTTTTCAACCACAGTGTTGGTTGCAGGGATGACATTAGCATGTGTGGTCTCCCCTTGCATCTCAATGGTGGTGATGGTAGGGATAATGTTGGAAGGTGCTGTTAACCCTTGCGGATCATGGTAGGTGAGCTAGTCAACCGTCACAATCGTCCCTTCGTGGGGGAACATCATGAGGCAAAAGATATTTGACGTGACGGCTCGCATGGCGTACATGTAACTCCTTCCGAGGAGGAGGTTGTATTCCAGTTGAGCATTGATGACTTCGATGTCAATCAGGACTGTCTTCCCAGCTAACGTGATGGGGACATCGAGGAATATTCCTTGGGCTTTAGTGGGATGTCCATCATAAGCCCGCAGAGTCATCGAGGATGGTTGCAGAATTGGTGATCCAAGCTTTTTCCAAACCAAGGTAGACATGACGCACATGGATGCCCCCTCATCAACTATGCATCGGTGCACAACTAAATTCTAGATGGACACTGGGATTTGGAAGGCGATAGTGGAGGGCATGTGTGGTTCCCCGTTCTCCATGTCAAAGGTGATCAGCTTGGAGTCGGAGGGGTCTACTGCCCCTAGAGCGGCTAGTAAGGATTTCTGCTACGTTGGGCATGTTTTAAGTACCTTAAGAGCGAACATGGCGGTTTGCGTTTGGGCCAAATCATCCACAATGCTATAGCTGACTGTAGCTCTAGCTGTGGCATTATTGCTAATTTTGCGTAGGGGGGGGCATGGGAATGGGGGTAACTGGAGAGGTAGGTTGGCTGTCTTAGGCATGGATGTTGCTGATGAGTCGGCAGGTTCGGTGGTGGTACCGTACTGATTTCATCTAGTCTGTAAGTTGACCTCTTCAGTGGTCATGGCTAGCAGGTGGTGAACACCTGTTTTGGTCGTGGGTGGTGCCCCTGGGGCATTGGAGTTGGGTTGGGGAGGGGGTACGTTTGCCACCAATCCTTGGACTGGCTGTGGGTTTTGAAGCACCATGGCGGGAGTTACTTGTGGTGCCGAGTTGGGTTGTGCTTGGTTTGTAGCTTTGGCAGCATGTTGGACCTCGTTCTGAATGGCTTGCTTGGCACGCCCCATGAGGGGACACTCGAATGTGTAGTGCCATGGACCTCACAGAGTGTGCATGGTTGGTTTGTGCACAACGGGGCATTGCGTCTTGGTGCATTTTGTCATGGGGGGTTTTGGGCTGGCTGGTTTGCCGCAACATTGTTGGGAGGATTCGGTTGTTGACCGCCTCCCTGCGATTGGTTATTGCCTTGGTTGCAGGGCTGGTTATTCCTGGATTTCCCTTGTTGATTGTTGGGGGCAGGCTAGTTGGGATGGTTTTGCTGTGTGAAAACTTGTCCCAACGGAGCGGGTGGAGCGGGGGCGGGGGCTTGAACTTGTTGCATTGGTGGTGCATAGTAGATTTGTGGGGGTGGTGGTGCCACAAATGTGGGCATTTTCCCCACACACTGTTGTGTTGGCCAAGCCATGGCCTAAGCTTGATGCGGTGGCGCAGGTTGTGCATAGGAAGTCGTCGCTCCGGACTAGGACATCATTCTAGCATAGTCCGGAGCTTGGTTTTGGTAAGCAACATTAGTAGTGTTGCTTGGTTGTGGTGTGATGGCAGGTGGTGTTGGTCGAGGCTATGGATGTTGGGAGACTGACCCTATGATGTCGTCTGCAGTGTGGGATGCCCTCGGTGCGTCGCGGTAGGAGGTACTCGGACGGGGAGTGTCTGGAATGACAGTGTACAAGTATCCAGACTGAGAGTAGATCAAGTCAAATTGTTGGGCCTTCAGTATGGCCTCTTCTTCAGATTAGGGACGTTCGGATGCAACATCCTTTGCGATGGGTGGGAGCAAAGTCTTAAGGAACCAATCCAAGAAGATCTTGTCGTCTAATTGGATTTTTCATAAGCTACGGTGTTGCTGCCACTTGTGGATATGGTCAGTTATGTGAGTAGCGGTGCTTTGACAGTAGGATAGTAGGATCTCAACCCCCTCGTCATATCTGACAGGGACTTGGAAATACTGTAGGAACATGAAGGCTAGGGAGTTGAAGTCGAGGTACTTGGATTGTGGCAGCTCGATGTACCATTTGGCCTCAGCACCTGTAAGGGTGCATTGGAATAGCCTCATCCTAATGGAGTCATCTATAATGTTGTTGGATGAGCACCATAGATGGAATGTCATTATGTGGTTTTGGGGACATTCCCCTGCTTTTCCTTCAAACTTCGGGATGTTTGATGGCAGCTTAGTTGGCATGGGTGGCCAGAAATCTTGGTGGTGGATGGGGTCATTTGTTAATCTATCCAAATTAGGCAAGTTCAACCGAGCCATGAAGGGCAGATTTGACCCCAAGTTGATATGGGATGGGGCTGCAATGGTGGTGGGGTTTGTAGGTGCATAATGCATCTGCATAGCTGGGGGTGCATGTGGTGGCACCATTGCGGATGATCCAATGCCCCCAAGTGCTGTGTGGGGGGTGGTATGAGTGGCGGGGACATTGCCCCCATGTATGACAGTAGGGGCAATGTAGGTGGACGGTGGTCTCTCAGCTACCAAGACTTCCAGAAGATAGCACTTGGCTTGTTCCTCACAGGTGTTTCTACTCAATCAGAAGGGGTCATTTCCCATTTTGCTTGGCAACTCCTCTCAGCAGCCAGCTACTTTGGGGTTCTTTTGGTACTCCTCACAATGAGTTTCTAGGCAGAGCCCAAGTACTTCCCACAGTTGAAGCAGTTAGGGACTTATGTCCTCAAAGACTCTAGAGTTGTTTTTACTTAGTGTAAATTAGTATATTTTAAGGCTCACTCAGCGTCATGAACTGAGTTGGGATAATTAATTGGTATGGTGTATTTGTTGGGTTGTTTTTTCTGGTATTTGGTTGCTGCAATATGGTTTATGAATTCATCATGGTAGAGTTCATGTCATTGTGTTTGTGTATGCAAGCATAAATAAACAGAAATCATAAACAAGTACAGTGATTAACCCTGAATGTTTGCTGGCCTAACTAGATGTCTGCCTCACAAT
Source organism: Pseudotsuga menziesii (assembly GCA_001517045.1). Taxonomy (NCBI): domain Eukaryota; kingdom Viridiplantae; phylum Streptophyta; class Pinopsida; order Pinales; family Pinaceae; genus Pseudotsuga; species Pseudotsuga menziesii. The sequence goes on from LPNX010444983.1 coordinate 106,256, forward strand.
GATATTCCTCTTCAACCAAGAGAAGGTGCTGGGCTCTTAACAAAATGGGTAAAATCCCATCCGTAGATCCTCAGGTCACCTTTCGGATGCTAGGTTGGTCAATAGGGAGGACACTTAGCGCAGTGAGAATCCCTCCTTATCTACCCCCTCTACCTTCTAGGTCACCCAGTTTTAGTGGTTTGGAACAATATCATGGAGTGCCTAGATCTATACGAGCTTGCCCTTCGTCGTATCCCAGAATACCCCGGAGGGTGATGACTGGGTAGAGGAGGAATGGGGAAGCAAGATGGTTGATTTTAAGTTGATTTTAGTTAGACTAGGTTCATTTTATTAAGCCATAATGATTTACTTAACATTTACACATTGTTCATGAAAGAAATTGCAGAAAATAGAAATAGAAACTGAAATTAAATTGGGTCGCGCACCTGTAAAATTCCTATTTTTGCAAAGTGGATTCTGAACAAACTGTGAGGAATTACCTCAAACGGTTGAAAACACACTTTGGAAACGGTCCCTTTTACCCCTAATCATGGGCAGCTTCACAAATGGCTCAACTGTTTGGGCAGAAAATGAGCCCGAACACAGGTGAATTTTAAGAAATTCGGTTCGACTGTTTTTTCACAGTTGAGTGATTTACAAACAATGAATGGCCAATAGTAACTGGTACTGTGGCCAAATGGGCTTGGATTTTCCTTGAGGAGGCTCAACACTAACTAGAAATTAAATAAAAAAGAATCTAAGATGGATTTAACATGAAATTTCTGGAAAACTAGGGCAAAAATTTTAAAAACTTGAGAATAAAATGTTTGGCCCATGGATCCTGTGGGATCGACCTAGTATGGTCGCCAGTTCTATAGCAAGGATTTCTCCTTGCTACAGGGGCAGGAATGGCTCCCTTATGCCTATAGGGCACAAGGGTAGATTCCTGCTAATTGTAAATGCAGAAAAACGAAATGGAAATAATAGAAGCAGAATAGTAAACTAAGTTAAGCTAATCTAAACAAGAAGAAGAAGCAAATGGCAAGAACAATAAACTAAATCTAATGGCAGAAAGAAGAAAACGAAACTATGGTGAACCCCTCTGCAGAAAATGGGTTAGGGTTCCGCCTCCTTAAAACCTGCAAATAAACCTAAGCTACAATGGAGAACCTGCAAAACAATGTTAATGAAAAACCTGCAAATAGAAATGAGGGTTAGAAAGCAAACAAAGCAACTAAACAAAGCATGCAAAGAAACATTATACCTTCTCTTGGGTGGAAATGGGCCACCATCCCCTAGCTCATGGGAGCACCTCTCTTGGTTTGGGAGCAATGGCTCAATGGGAATGGAAATGGAGGAGGACAAGGAGTGTGGGTGGTTTGAGAGGCAAAGGTCTCAAAGCATCCACGGGCAGCATAACAATAGGCAAGAGAGAAGTGTTTTGAGAGTGACCCCCCACCCTCCTTTTATAGCTTTTCCAAGGGGTTTTAGGGTTTTAAGCCCTTAGTCAGGGTTTTAGCCTCTTTTTTGGGCCTTTAGTCCCTTCCGCCCTAACTTTAGCCCCTTTTAGGGTTTTAGCCCCTTTTTGAGGGCTTTAACTCCTAGGGGGCTATTTTGGGCTCCTATTTGGGGTTTTTAGCCCTTTTTCTTCATCCTTAGGATATTTTGGAGTTGTGGGGGTCCAATGGAGGGTCTTATGGAGTGATATGAAGGTTGTCAGATGGTGTCCTTGGGTGGTGTAGGCCATTGAGAGCTATGTGCGGGATTTTTGGGTTTACAAGGACCATGTCAAGGGATTTTTGGCAATATGACCAACCATGGATGCACTATTCAAGGGAAAAGTCACAACCATTAGGTTATGGTCAATCTTGAGGTTTAACTTCCATTTTTTTGTTCATTTGGTAAATTACTCAGACTATATGGATGAAATGGGATGTAAATTGTTGCTTCCAGTGTTGTTTGTGATTTATAATGATGATAAAGTTGACACCAAAATTGGTGAGAAAATTTTGGATGCTAACATATAAGAAAGGAAATGAAATTATGGGGAGTGAAATATTTGTAAACATGAAATACTAAAATTAAATGCAAAGCTAATTTTGATATAGACAAGGATCAACGATTCTAATAACACATAAGTTCAAGTGAGGATTCAAAAGTGTTGAAGGAGAATAATGCCCATACTGACCCAAATGACCCATATGTGAAGAACCGTCCTTGACACACTAAGTTTATTTCTCAGTTATTTGAGGTGGTATATGAAGTATATATGAATGCTTAAATACCATGTTTCTAGATAACAATTTTCTCTTTATTGCAGTACTCATTTTAGTGTTTTTTAGAAATAATAGAGAACACACTTGAGACCATGAAATGTTATGGTTTTGTTGTGAGAATAATTTTTTATATTGTTTGGTTGAAATTTTATAAGTGAATACTTTTAATAAATATATATTTTATTTCTAATTTGGTTTGATTTTGTTACTGGATAATATTTACCGAAACTTAAAATTATTTAAATGAAAAAATATACTAATAATATAAATTCACTGGCTTTAGAAAACAAAAGTATTTCTTCCATCTTGGTCTCTATACAAGTCAAATATATAATACTTACTATCAATACTATCAAGTGGTTTAGAAAATGTGATACAAAGAAAAAATATATTAATACTATAAATTCACTGGCTTTAGAAAACAAAAGTATCTCTTCCATCTTGGTCTCTATACAAGTCAAATATATAATACTTACTATCAATACTATCAAGTGGTTTAGAAAATGTGATACAAAAGACTAGTGCGTAAAGTTGAAATGAACAAATCCATATCCACATCATGGGATTATTTTGATGGGGATAACTAGAGGCTATTGATACTATAGGTGATATTTTATACCTTTCATATACACACTCTTATTAGTACAAGTGTAGTATGGGCCTTGGCATTAATGACTCGCAAGAATCCAAGGCACTTAACATTTAAACAAGTTCGTTCAAGAGTATGAGTTGAAACAACTATAAGTATTTAAAAAAGTATGTTCAAAAGTAGGAGTTGGAACAACTACAAGTATTGGGGACTCAATGTTGGTCATTTCTTGGATGAATGATCATCTAAATGTCCAACCGTTCTTTTGCTCCCTCTGGTTGAGAAAAGCAATGCTAATTGTTTTTTCTTTTTATCATATTACTTTTACACATGTGTTTCAGAAGCACAAGTTGGTGGTAAACGACTTGTCCAAAATATTATTGTTGGAGAGGTGATCATTCACGAATTCCTTGATAATCAAGTAATTGGGTTAAGTATGGATAAGTATTGGGTTAAGTTGTTTGGAAATATAATATGTTGGTCTATAGACTTTTATTATTCTTATGTGGCTTTGTTAGAACATTTTTTTTACAACTTTATCTATTACTATTCCTAATTTTTGTGTTTTTTTCCTTCCGTATTGTGCCTTGAGAGTTTATATTATTTTTCAAGTGAATTCTATATTTTCCGCTCTACTCGAAACATCGATAAAATAGGTATTTTCTTTTATAAATAAGATACAATTTTTCTTAAAAAATAAAAATAATAGTTATAAAAGAATAAAAGCAAATTTTATTAGTTTAAATCATAATATAAATTTGCTTAATAAAAAATAAAAGTTTGATTTCCATCCAATTGGTACAAATTTAAATTTATATTATTAAATTTGAGATTTTTCTACCTTATTACGCAACAAAGACATTGTTTAAATCACAATAGACAATTTGAACTCCACGTTAATGACTTATGGATGGAAAGAGTTTAATAATGATCAACATTTTGGATAAAGCAAGAGTTAATGAATTGATGCACATGTATTCGATGACCTAGTGTTAACCTTTTATGTTGGTCACTCCAAGGATCACTTGTGCACGGATTAAGCATTTCGCCTTTATGGGAACACAATCTCTATGTGAGATGCATGGATTTATGATTACGATTGATTTACTTGTTTCGAGCTTGGATGGATGGATGCTTAGGTACACTTAATGGGTTTTATGTTGATTTTATTTATTTATTTTGGTTGAAAATATATCTTTAAATACTTTAAATGTAATTTCATTGTTATGTGAAAGATCAACATCTTATCTTAATCTCCTATCAAATGTAAGACTAAATTTTATGTAACTTACAAAAATTTAACATCCAACACTAATAAGAAGGTCACTCTCTAACAACACCATTCATTTTATAACAACTAATCTCGCTCCTAAGATATGTGACATTATTGATTGATTCTTTTCATGGTCCTGCCGGCTGGAATCATGAATAGGTTCGCTCTTATCGGATCCAAATATTATTTTCAATCGAGTCATAGGGTTTTAATGCTCGATCTCCTGAAGGGATAATCAAGGGAAAAATGGCGCTCGACATGGAAGCAAGTCATAGGATGAGAATCCCTAGCATCCAAAAGCAAGAGGTGTTGCAAGGCCTAAACATAGTTTAAAACCTATGTGTATACAAATTACCAATAACACAACTAAAAAAAAGAGATTTACATGGCCATGAAGAATTGCGAAAAATATGATAATCTTGAAAGGAAAAAAGGTAAGGTGGTAGTACACTCGTAAATATGAAAAACAATATTAATCAAAATAAAATAAAATAAATACAAAAAGTGTTTAGGAAGCTATAAAGATTTTTTTTGTTTGGATTTATATTTTTTCATAACAAAATTTGTAAATTTGATGCTATATATTGGTTGTTTGTTTTTCAACATTTAAGAGGGATTCCTTCTTACAATGCATCATCCAACTTGATCAAAAGAAGTCTTTCCTTGTTCCAATTTAATTAATCTAATTAATGTCATTTCTTCTTATCACTATGGGATTCTTCATACTACTTCAACATAGATAGAGGTTTATGTTGTTTGAGAAACATGGTATATTTTCATATGTCAAATACCTTAATGTAATTACAAATAAAAATAGATCAAATATCAATACATTAATGTATCAAATAGTTAATATAGTTAATACGATAAAAGAGGGATGTTGGAACTCTTATTGATATTTAGAGGGTGGTGAATTAGTATCAAGTGTATATTATACAAAATTTCACTTAAATTATGATCCAACTTTTATTTTAGCCTAAACAATAAAAGAAAACAATGAAAAAAGAATTTGTAAAGTACTTTTGTATATTTGTATATAAAATATATGATTACATAAAAAGATGGGAGACACCAATCTCCAAATTTGATCACCAACTCAATCAGACACCAATATGATTGGAAAACTAATCCCATAAACAAGAACCAACTTGTTGACTACAACCACCAACTTGTAATGGCTCCAATCCTCTACGAAAGCACCATTTTTTTGTACTTATGCATTGACCTAAGAGGACCTCAATCCTTCTGTGCAAGCACCTACTTATTGTGTCCAAGAATCAACCTAAAAGGATACTGCAATATCCTATCCTTGCCCCATCCTGCCACCCTAGTTATTTAAAACCAATTGAAAGGAAGTTCCAATTCCATGTCTGTGCCCCTTTGTTCCACCCTGATATAAGGACATGTTATCAAAAAACTAAGACTCCTATGATATGTAATCCACGCTTCGCATAATCTACAATATCAACAATACTTGATTTATTAAAGTTTTAAAGTTCAAGCATCTATACTATTTCTCTATCAATGTTTTGAGCAATAATGGAGATGCTTGAACTTTAAAACTATTATCAATTATATGCTAAGGACCTGTAACAATTAACAATTCAATCACACACAATAATTCATCCACAACACAAGATGTACCTTCGCAAAAATCTTCATAACAAAGAGGATGAAAAACCCCATTATTTTTCAGAGTATAATAGATAGATTGCAGAGAATGAATTTTACAATATAAGAAAAATTCGCAATAACAAAGAATACAAAGCAAATAGAGAAGAGAAATCCATTTTTTCAACTGATATGAACTTTCCATATTCATAGCATATTAATAACAAGCAATAATGACTACCATGCAAAATCTAGCTAATGCATGCATGAGAATTATTCACAATGCATTACAATTTTGAATTGCCTTTTTTTGAATAATCAATTCATGCACTGAATCTTCATCATGCATAACTAATGCACTATACCTTCAATCATGGATATTAATTAATAGTTAACTGGAATTGGAGTGAACTCAATCGCTAACTACATACTGATGACTTAGTTAACATGATAACATAGGTGTCATAGTGTAATAACTCAAGTGTTGCATGCAACACACTTTCTTAATAGAAGTGTCGTCCTTTGATTAACTTACGTGTCTTCTATTAGTCTAAGTAAACTATAAACACTTTATTTAACTATTCCATCTTTCTTTAACCATGTAGTTAATCATGATTCATTATTTAACTTGATGTTGTTGATTGATGCACACTGAACTCTTCTTTACTTCACTAAATGTTGATCATTAATAGTTTAGCTGATACTTTAACTAAATCATTGATTTCGACATTCATACTTAATTGAAACTTTATAACTCGAGTTCACTTCAAATTTTCTTTCTCTCCTAGTCTCTCTATTGCTTATCTCTTTATCTTATTTTATGGTCTATGTTTAATCATCTATCATATCATATTATACTTAGAATAAGTGTCACACATATTGACGATCATATATATTACCCCAGATCATATAGTCATATGCTAAAGTAATTTACTCTAGAGGTGATCAGTCTCTAGAGGACACTTAATAGCTTTATCCATTTCAAATGACCATGGTTAGTAATATATCACATAGTATAACCAATTTACCAAGTAAAGTATGCCGCCTCAATAAATGAGGATATTTATAGGACTTGATATTACTCACAAGTCTATTGTCTTGATATTACTCACAAGACTCCTTAATATTATTAACAAGCTTACCTCCATAATTAAAGGTCCATCTTATAGGGTATCATTTATTAGAATACTTGACTTGATATCACTCACAAGATTGACCTGATATTACCAACAAATCTACAGTCTTGATATTACTCACAAGCCTTCTGTACTAGCACCCAACCTCATTACATGAGGATATTTGTAGGACTTGATATTACTTACAATTTTACTAGCTTGATATTACTCAAAAGTTTGAAAAATGAATCCCGATGGTGCAATATCAACAATCCCTATAAGCGAGGAAGGAATTCTATGCTCTCCAAGAATTTACTGCATAGTAATATTATCTCAAAAGTATATCAACTTCGTCATTAAAAGAGGATTGTCCACAAATTTGCAATATGCTCATCAATAGTTATGTACTGGAATTTTAATTACATGACCATGACTCCGATGAAGTGACACTTCATCTCAATGTGTTTGATCATAACACATATAGTATTTTTTTAGAAAGCTTGACTATTAACTCCTAATAACTGTAGGCTTAAGTCTTTCTCCGTAGTAGGTATATTATCAAGATAGACTACTACTTACACATAGTAGCACCATATGGATCCGATCGAGAATACAATTTTTCTAAACTAGAAGCTATGGATTTCACATCCATCATATACAACACACATCAAATGTGTAATATCATGCAGAAAAAAAGTCTCATCTTTTCATTCACTTTTAAACAATTGTTGACTTCTTGAATCTTCTTCTATTTGGAGAAATTTCCTGTGAGATTTCCATTCTATGTGATTTTCTTCAAGTATTTATCACTTTCCCAGTGATTGTTAGAATAATCAACCCATAGTTACCCATATTTGACATTAATTATTCATTTTTGTCTTATTCTTAGGTTCCTAGATTCCTCACTATGCTAGTTGGCTTCCACTTGCACCTAGAACTAAACACATGCTAAAAAAGGGTCATGGAGCGCTTTGGAATCATCCTGGAAATATTTTTAGCAACTATGATTTTATTCCTAGATTGGAAAAGCATAGTTCTACTTTTGCTGAAAGAAGCCTTGATTTAGAATAGTTTTAAGGAAAAAAGGAAAAGCTAGTCTAGGAGTAACTGCCTTATTTTTTTCCCACATCATCCTCCTTCATTTTATCCAAACAAAAGCATGGATCTAATGTATTTCCATCACTTATTAGCTGGACTATATGATTTATCCAATTCATGAGCATATTCTTATATTTGGAAAGTGTTTTATGAAACTATGGGGGATTTGACTAGTTTTAGTAAGCCTTCTTTTTGACCAATTTGAATATAATCTTTATGCTTTCAAATATATGATCTAATTATATATTTGGAAAATCTATTACTTGATAAGTTTAGATGATGTACACATATTTAATAAAGGATTGTGTTATGCTCCAATTTCAATCTCCTTTTGTGTGAATTTTGCATGTTTGATTAGCAATTTTGTGAGTGTAGTTGTTCTACTGCTTGGGTTCAATTTCCACATGGTATAATATCCTTTGTAGATTTATTTATCTCCTTCCATATTTTTATTGCAGGATCAACGTCGCTGACTGGGAGCACATTCTGCTGCTGACTAGAGGGAACAATTGCTGAGATATGGACCAATCTTAAAGGATCATCTTGATTCCATTCAATTTCTTTGAATGGAAAGATGAGATAGAGATATTGTTGAGAGAGAAAGGTCTCTATAGGGTTATCATGGAAACTGAGGTAGATCCCAATGTAGCTACAGAGAAAATTAAATGGCACAATAGGAGGGATGAGGCCTATGGTCTTTTGTGCTTGAGCATTTCAAGAGACCTCCTCTTTCATCTTGATGCATTGGCATCACCTAATGAGGTTTGGGAGAATATTGAAGAGATTTTTGGAAAGACAAATGAGATAAGAGGACATTAACTTGAGAATGAATTGATCTCCTTGAGTCCTTGTAGCTTCTATTCATTACAACTCTACTTTTCCAAGTTTAAGGCCCTTGTTTTGCAGCTAAAATAGTGTGGGATCAAAAACAAAGAAGAGAAAGTAGTCCTGACCATACTCTCAAAGCTTGGTCCTAACTACTCAGTGTTTTTTTCAACCTTCCATGCCACCAAATTGACAGCTCGAACATGGAAGATGCCTAATCTTGTTGAGTTCATGGAATCCCTCACCCAGGAGCAAGAAAAATTGGTAATGATGGGCTCCATCAAACCTTCCAAAGACCAAGCTTTAGTTGCTGGAGACTCGAAGGTGGATTCTAAAATCAAGAAAAAAGTTAAAAAAACCACCTGAGCAAAACATAGACAAGTCAAAGTGTCAAGAGGATCCCTCAGGCTCCAAGAAGAACTTCCAGAAGAAGAAGAACAAAGGGGAAATGAGCAAGTTTGCATACTATAGTAATGGCTATCATCCTGAGAGCTCTTGTATGAAAACAAAAATTGACATGTTGACCCAACTCCTGAAGAATAACAACATCTCCCTTCCTGATTTCTCAAAGAAGAGGGAGGGAGGATCAAGTTCAGAAAATAAGGAGAGAGTACATGCCTTGGTTGCTAGCACCACAAGCACAGCTAGCTTCATCATTGATTCTGGTGCTTCCTGACACATGGTTTCGACAAGGGAGACTTTCTCCTCGCTTGACATTTTGGAAGGTAAAAAAATTGTTTTGGGAGATGACTATGTTATTGACAGTTTGGGGAAGGGTAGGATTGATCTTGATCATGGTAATTTCAATGATGTGTTGTACGTTCTAGTTTTTTCCTCTAATATTTTTTCAGTATATCAGATGACTCACAATGGGTCTCCAAATGAAGTCATATTCTCCCACAATGAAGTTGAAATATTATAGATTTCAAATGGTAAATTCATAGCAAAATGTGTTGTTGATCACACTTCGAAGGTATACAAGTTTTTCCATGTTCTAACCTACCGAAACCCCTCTGCTCTTCTCACCCATGCTAATGAAGAAAGTAAGATTTGGCATGACATATTTTTCCATATTAACTATAATTATATTTCATATCTAAGTGACAAATATATGGTCATAGGGTTATGAAAGATCAAGTTTTATAAGGGATTCTTCCAAGGTTGCATCCTAGGAAAACACCCAGAGCACAAGTATGAGAGAGCTAGTCATGAGAGAACCTCTGCTCCCCTAGAGTTAACCCATAATGAAATTGCTGGTCCATTGCCTCATATGTACATGAGTCAATAAAAATATGCACTCACCTTCATAGATTAATTTTCAAGGTATTCTTAGGTCTACTTCCTAAAGCACAAGTCTGAATTTTTTGATGTCTTCAAGGTCTTTCGAGCCTTGGTTGAGAACTAGTCTGGGAAGAAAATCAAGATCCTCATATTTGAAAATGCTGGTGAGTATGTCAAGTCTTATTTCATCCATTATTTTAAATATGAAGGTATCCGGATGTAACATTCTATTCCTTACACACCACATCAAATGGTATTGCTGAGAGAAAGAACGGATCACTCAAGGAGATGGCAACTTGCATGATGGAGGCTAAAACTTTGCCACCAAAGTTTTGGGTTGAGGGTATAAAATGTGCATCCTATATCCAAAATAGGGCTCCACATAAGTATATTTATGGTATTACTCCTTTCAAATCTTGGAGTGGGAACAAGCCAGATGTGACCCATTTCAATTTTTTTGGCTCAAAGCCTTGGGCTAGAATTTCAACTGAAAAGAGGAAGGCTTTGCACCCCCAAAGCCACTGAGTGCCTATTTGTTGGTTTTTATGAAGATTCAAAAGGGTACAATCTGATTAACTTGAACTCTAACAAATCTTTCATTGTAAGAAGTGTTCAGTTTGAAGAAGAGCCTTTAGAAACAATTGAAGTTGGAGAGTCCTCTTCATCACCACAACCACTGATAAATGAAGAGAATAATGAGTTTTATGATTCTGATATGGCTAATAATGATGATTTAATTCCATATCCTAATATTCCTACAAGAGAAAAATGGGAATCAAGGACCATTCATGCGGCTGGTGAACTAGCTGGGAATCCTAGTGACACTAGGAGGACTATATCTCAATTTGAGAGTGTCCTTTGTGTGAAAGATACACTCTTTGATGAGAAGTGTTATTTTATGGATGAATCCAATCCTCAAACATATGAGTATGCATCACATGATACAATATGGAAAACAACCATGAAGGAATAATTTATCTCGCTCCAAAAGAAGAACACATGGGAACTAGTTGATCCCCCCCAGGGAGAAAGATAGGAAAGTGTAAGTGGGTCTATAAAACTAGGTTTTCTGATGATGGTTCAACTTTGAAATATATAGAAATATTTTTATCCAAGGGATACTCACAAGTACATGGTATTTCTTACAATGAGACCTTTGCACCAGTGGAAAAGATGGACTCCATAAGGCTAGCTCTAGCCATTGCAGCTTCAAGGAAATGGGAGGTACATCACATGGATGTGAAGTGTTCCTTTATAAATGGAGATATGAATGAAGAGATTTATATGTAGAAACCTGATTTTTTTGTTTCTAATCCATCTTTAATGTGCAGGATAAAGAAATCATTGTATGGGCTCAATCAAGCCCCTAGGGCTTGGTATGCCAAGATTGATGGCTTTCTTGTGTCACTGAGTTTTGTTCAATGCAAGTCTGATCTGAATGTCTCTTTGAAGTTGATTCATGGTTCTTTAATTATTTTTTTTATATGTGTATTACCTACTTATTACAGGAATTTAAAATAAATATGTTTCCTCCTTGAAGGATGCAATGAACCATGCATTTTCCATGATAGATTTGGGATTGTTGAGTCAATTCTCCGGTCTCAAAATTGCTCAATCCCAACATGGAATCAAAGTTCATCAGTTCAATTATGGTTCATATTTGCACAACAAGTTCAGCATGAAATATTTCAATTCAAGCAAGACTCCATTCCTCTCAAGAGTTAAGCTTGAGGAAGCAGGTTCTTCTCCTTTGCTAAATAACACATTGTATAGGCAGTTGATTGGGTGTTTTCTTTATCTTACACATACTTGACCTGAATTATATTATGCATTTAGTGTGTCTTCAAGATACATGGATCAAGCTCATGATATCCATTGGAGAGAATCCAAGAGGATCCTAAACTTTGTTCAAGGAACAAGAACTAATAGGATTTTCTATAAAGAAAAATATGACTTAGAGCTAGTTGGATTTACTGACAATGATTGGGAAGGTGGAAACACAGATCAAAAGTCTACTTCAGGATATGTGTTTATGCTTGTATATGGACCAATCAGCTGCTCAAGTAAGAATCAGAGTGCCATAGCACTCTCTTCTACAGAGTTAGAGTGTAGAGGAGTTCTGAATGCAACTACTCAATGTTTGTTGTTGCAGGGGATACTTGGAGAATGTGATTTCGAATCATAGTTTTCCACTGTCATATATTGTGACAATCAAAGCACCATTTGAATATCAAATTATCTAGTTCAAATACAACAAACCAATAACATTGAGATCCATATGCACTATATCAGGGAGCTTGTGCATGATGGTACCATTGCTCTACTCTACTGCGCATCTTCAGAGAAAATCGTAGACATATTCACCAAGGTGTTTTGTGAGAATACCTTTAGTAATATCAAATATCTGTTGGGTATTTTAGATCATGTGGTGAAGTATGATTTATAACAATATTTCAAAAAAACAATTTCCTGTCAATGTTTAAGAGAGGATTTTCCTACTATTTTTTCTCCTCTTTTCTTGGTTGTATGGACAAGCAGTATGTAAAGGGTGACTAATCCTTTTTGATAGGGCCTATAGTTTTCTGATATTTACTCATAAAGTTAGGATTAATGGGGGTGTTATAATAATCAACCCATAGTTACCCATATTTGACATTAATTAATCATATTTTTCTTATTCCTAGATTCCTAGATTCCTCACTATGCTAGTTGGCTTCCACTTGCACCTAGAAGTCAACAAAAGATAAACTGGGTCATGGAGTGCTTTGGGATCATCCTGGAAACCTTTTTAGAAAATTTTATTTTATTCTTGAATTGGAAAAGCATATTTCTTCTTTTTCTGAAAGCTTCCTTTCTTTACAACAATTTTAAGGAAAATAGGAAAAGCTAGTCTAGGAGTAACTGCCTTGTTTTTTTCCCACATAATCCTTCTTCATTTTATCCAAAAAATTCATGGATATGATATATTTCCATCACTTATTATCTTTCCTATATGATTTATCCAATTCGTGAGCATCTTCTTAGATTTGGAAAGTGGTTTATGCACCTATGGGGGATTTGACTAGTTTTAGTAAGCCCGCTTTTTGACCAACTCGAATAGAATCCTTATGCTTTAAAATATCTGATGTAATTATATATTTGGACAGACTATTACTTGATAAGTTTGGTTTATGTACACTTATTTTCAATACATGATTGTGTTATGCTCCAATTTTAGTCTCCTTTTGTGTGAATTTTGCATGTTTGATTAGGAATTGTGTGAGTGTAATTGTTCTACTACGTGGGTTCAATTTCCACAGTGATTCCATATTATTTTATTTATATTGAATCACCCCAATTAATTCTCCAATAGGTTTAATTGTTATCTGACATATCAAACTATGACTCTTCTTAAGTATCAATAGTCTTTCAGACTTTGGCAATGTCTCTGCTCATGTGGATTCTCTCCACACGATATCACAGCTCATGGTTTCATGTGTCATGTACCATGAATAACTAGTGGGGACTTTATCTGCTTCTTCCAGAGAAAACATATCAATACTCCCTCTTCAACTAAAGGAGTCTTTATATTCTACAACCAAGCTTGTGTTAGATAGAGGTTTAGTAAGAATGTTGGAAATGTTTCTCATATGCGTTGAACACCATAAGAGATATAACTCACTCTTTTCTAATAAAGAGACATGACTCACTTTTGATGTCTATCCAAAAAAATATATTCATCGTCCATTCACGACTAGCCATATGACTCAGGTTCCATGAGTGAATGTTTTCCCTATATTTCTTATTTGTAGATATGTACTAGAGTAGTATTGGTCTTTTTTGTACTACGGCTTGGATAGAAATGACTAGGAATATCATAAGGCTCTATTAATTTACAACATGGTATTAATGGAAAAACATTTGTGATATTCCTTGATCAATGCGTTAGTCATAATCCATATATCTTTGAAAATTCATTTCATTAACCGAAACATTTTTGAGTCCACATATACTTGTACCAAGTAGGTACCACAACAAATTCTTTATACATGCCTATGTATGGACTGCAAAGCATATAACCGATCATGCTACCTGTAACTAACAAAATACATCTAAACTGACTTGAGATCCTCCAAATAAGAAATAAGAATTAGAAAATCTCATATTTATCTTCGTATGTGTAGCCATGGATTTATAGTCCATCATCTTGAACCTCTTCAGGATCTTTTACTGCAAATTTTCCTTAACCGAGGAAAATTTTTGTTTGGTGACTACCACACAATTAATATTAAGAATTGTAACAAGATTCTTGAATATAGTTCTCAACTTCCTTCTGAATATGAGCACCATGTAGGTTTCCTCTTAATAGAAGACACATCAACTAGTTTTATTGGTTTCTTTAGGAGCTAGTGAATCTCGATACTCCCTATGACAATCAGGATGTCAAAATCATATTCTAGGTCCTCCATCACAAACACTTCATGATCATCTATGTATGAATCTATTCTTGACACATGAATGTAAATAATATAATTTAATTATCTTCAAGAGTCTTTACATCTCTCCGAATAGGATTAGGTCTTCTATTCTGACTTCTTCCTAATATATAGGAACCTATCTATTAGGTTAGGATAGGGATTAGGGATTCTTTCTTCACAACATCATGCTCTCTTTTAATATTAGGAATCAGAATTACTCCTCATTTAATACATGTCATTTTAACTTGTAGGCTAGGGTATATAGTTTTTCCCTACAATCCAAATTGAATCAAGTTGTTAGAAACCTCGCATAATCAAGTCATTCCAATAAAATGACAAACAATAGACACTAACATGGAAAACATTTTAACCAATGTTTCAGTATAAGAACATCTCATGAATTTTAATCACATGAATAATTCAATGTATTTGTAATGGTCTATATAGTTATGTACACATTAATCAATGTTTTGACATAAACCCATTCATATTTTGTGTAATGTTTTTGCAGTTCTATATCAGTATTATATTTAGATCTCATGAAGATTTAGAAAACCTCTTATTCTTCTTAACATGAGTTTTATACTTATCAATAAATAGAAATATTGTAACATATGATTTTAATCATGTTCATACCATAGCATCATTCCTAATCCCAGGAATGCAATTTGTAATAAAACAAAATATGAGTTTGTAAAAGCACATGATAATCAAATAATCATGTAGCCCTACATTCATATATTATGAATAATCATGCAAATCTATATTCATATCTTTATCAACAACCATGCAACCCAACATTCATATCTTATGAATCAATCAAGCATGCTTTATATTCATATCTTATGAAGCAATCATGCATCTCTATATTCATATATTTTGAAATAATCATGCATTCTTTATATTCATATCTTCATGAATTTTTTTATTTGTGAATAAATGAAAGACAAGCAACATATATGTTCATAATTCCTAATCCCCTGAATACCAATCTCTATATCATAGTAATGAAAACATTCAAAAGCATATAGACATAAATAACATATAATAAAAAATGCAAGTACTTAGATTTTATTGTATTGTGTTCTCCCACTTGATATCTTCTTCCTTTTGTATATTACTGGAGTCCCTCAGTCTTGATCTCTTGGAAAATTTGAGTACATGCAGGAGGTAGAGAATCTCTGTAGGGAAACTGGATCTCATACAACTTGGAGTGAATTCTCTTCTTCAGGAAACAAATTCTTCCAATGATCACCCTCCTCTTCTTAAAATGAGTTATAAAATCTATTATGATCTCATTACACACAATATCCATTGAATAAGGATAATAACCAATCTATAAATTCGTTGGTCATTCAACCAATCCATCTAGTTTTGGAAAGACATCCATAATGCAAACTCTAGAAAATTCATCTTCAAAGACCTGAACGTATATCTCAAAAGGTTATTAATTTTTTAAATCCTCTTGTGCTAATATAAATAAACCCATTTGGGAAGTGCATTTTCAACGGTTTTGATTGATTCCTCATGGATTGTTCATAAATTCTCCACACAATTTTTCTCTTGAAAAGCGACGAAAATGGTGCAAATTGACTTTCTCTTGAATTTTCCCTTCATTGGATAAAGGCTCCTCACTTACTGATGTCACATAGGCATATAGGTCATGCTGATTAATAACTCTTAAAACCATTTCCTTTCATGTGTTGAATTTGGATGTACCTTTAAGTCGCTCTTCTGATTGGACGGAGATCGATGCAATGGATTCAAGCTCTTTTCTCAATACTTCAAGATCCGTGTAGGATTTAGTTTCTTGTGCAAACTAAGCTCTTGAAGATTCTTGAACTTTAAAACTTTTCATTAATTATATGCTAAGGACCTGTAAGAATTAACAATTCAATCACACACAATAATTCATCCACAACACAAGATGTACCCCGGGGAAAATACTCATAATGGAGAGGATGAAAACCCCCAACATTGTTCAGATTATAATATATAGATTACAGAGAATGACGTTGACAACATAAGAATATTTCCCGATAAGAGAGAATACAGAGAAATAGAGAAGAGATATCTACTCTATCAACCTTTATGAACTTGTCATATGCATAGAATAGTAATAATAAGCCATAATGATTTCCATGCAAAACCTAGTGAATGGTTACATGAGATTATCCACGCATGCATTACAATATCGAATTTTCTTTTTCCAGATAATCAATTCATGCATTGAATATTCATCATGCACAACTAATGCTCTATACCTCCAATCATGGATATTGACTAATAGTTAATTGACATTAGAGTGAACTCAATCTCTAACTAAATCATTATCACTTAGTTAGCATGCTAACATAAGTTCTATAGTGCAATAAATCAAGTGTGGGATGCAACAAACTTTCTTAACTGAAGTGTCATCCTTTGATTAAATTAAGTGTTTTCTTTTAGTCTAACTAAAGTGTAAACACCGTAGTTTATTATTCCATATTTCTTTAATAACGTAGTTAGTCATTATTTAACTAAATCTTGTTGATTGATGAACACTAAGATCTTCTTTACTTAAATTAATTTTGATCATTAATAGTTCAACTGATGCTTTCTAAATCACTGTTTGAGGCATTCATATTTAACTGAAGTTTTATAACTTAAGCTCATTTCAAATTCTCTTTCACTCATAATCTATTTATTGCTTTTGTCTTTATCTTTCTACATGGTCCATGTTTAATCATCTATCATGTCATATTATAACAGAATAATTGTCAGACATATTGATGATCATATATATTACCCGAAACCATATAGTCATATTCTAAAGTAATTCACTTTGGTGGTGATAATTCTGTAGAGGAGACTTAATAGATTTATCCATCTCAACTGACAATTGGTAGTAATATATCACATAGTATTATAACCACTTTACCAAGTAAAGTATTCCACCTCAAGAAATGAGGATATTTGTAGGACTTGATATTACTCACAAGTCTACTAGCTTTATATTAAGCACAAGACTATTCTTGATATTACTCATAAGACTCAACTTGATATTACTCACAAATTTATTGACTTGATACTACTCACACATCTGGAGAATGCCTCTTGATGTTGTAATATCAAGACGATTTCTTTCAACTTCTGTGGTCTATGATCTACGACAACTAAAATTAATAATATACAACTTCTACAATTTGGAATATAAAGATATGATATATACTAGTTCCTTGTGTTGGTATATGGACACTACCACTTTTAGGGTCTTCTATGTTACTGATCTGTGATCTGTGACTATGATCTATGATTTTAGATTAAACTATTATTGATGTATATCTCCTTCGTACATCTCAGTGATGGGTACCCCTCTGATTTGTTCATTGTATGGTGCTCTTATTCATTGATTTTGACATTCATCTCTATTCTTTATATACCTATTCTAGATCAACGATCCATTAATACCCCAATAATTGAATCTTTCAAATTTTGAATATTACATCTTGTACAGCTTCAAGCTTACTTCAATATTTCCATCTCTTTTTAAATTAAACTCTTCCTTCTATCCTTTTTAAATTTATTTTTCCACACATTGTGGTTCCTCTAGATCAGTGACACCTCTCTTCCTTTCTTTTCAGTCAAGCATCTTATTCTTTCGTCATTGTGCTCTTTTTTTATCATTTTATACTTTGGGTGAATTGCACACTTGAGCGCCAATACTTAGTGGGAATTTGCACACTGGTAGGACACTGCTTAGTTGATCTTGTGCACTTCTAATATTTTTTTACATATATTATATATAATTCTTCAAACTGGATACAAGTCTTCATGCTTCTTTCTTTACATCAATATACTTCTTATTCACCATCAACACCCAGTTTGTTTGACATCAATATCAATATATATCTTGTTTGAAATAAATATCAATATTGTTTTTTTGACATCCATGATAACAAAAAATTTCAACATTCTAGTTCAACAATATCCCCCTTTGGCATTTATGTCAACACCAATACAAACTAATATCGAATTGAGTATGAGGTCTTTCATCATTCCCCCCCATGTTCATGCTGGTTGATCCTTTGCTCAATTTTTGTTCTTCTTCATTTCTCTCTTTCTTGGCATTTCTCTCCCTTTGACATCAATGGAAAATAGATGTTTCTTTTGAGTATTGATCTACCCTTGATTTAATGCTGATCAATTAATATTTTTGTCACTTCTACTTCGATGTGTCAGATTTGTGCATGTGTGGTTATAGAAAAAGAAATGCTTGATATTTTGTTCGTCATGTATAATATCTTGAATTTATGTCAATGAATGGTTGTTAACTTATCTTATGCCATCATGCTTGAATCTGATTTTCCTTCACGTCCTTTCAATTTAATCCATCATAAACAATCGATCATTTCAAAAACTTATTAAAAAGACATTCTCCATGTTCGACAATCACAAGACTCTCAAGCATTGGTTGACATTTCAATTAAAAATATTTCATTATAATTCTCATAAATTAGTGCTTTTGTCGCAATGGATGAACCTTTTCAATAGTTTAATGCAGTTATAGATGGAATTTCAGAGGCAATTAAATATCAACATTAGGAAATTGTAGAGTTCAAAGGTAGATTTGAGTATTTGGTGTCTCTGACTAAGGAAGGTGATATCCAAGAATGGTATTCCCAGTCACAAGTGTATCGAAGGCATGTAGATGACATTTTAGTCCTGAAAATATGGATGGATCAATTTCAGAAACAAGTGGAGAACAACTTGTTATATTTTTATCATTCAAGCTAGCATTATGATCTTAGGATATTATCTGAGAGAATAACATGCACAACAATAAAGCACAAGAGACAATGAACACAAAGATTTTCCTCAGGGAAACCATAAAGGAGAAAACCCCGCAACTTCCTTTGAGATAGAATCAACACCAAAATCAAAACCCCAAAAATAGTAAGATGATCTCCCGACAGCAGTAATCTCTCTCTCTCTTTTCCCAACAACTTCTTCTCTCACTCATGCGCCCCAATGAGTGTGTGTGTGTGTGTGATAAATAGAGAGTCTCACTCTCTATTTATATTCTTTCATTCAGTTAACCTTTAACTCTGTTATGTAGGATCGAGTAATTCTAACTTAGTTATGTAGGCTTGAGTAACCACAACTAGGGTACTAATCACTCGAATTACATTAACTCACCTACGGTCGACTTCTCTAGGAGAGTCTAATAACCCTAGTGCCCCACAACTTTGGGGAATTTAACCCTTGATCAATAGGATGGTTACCCACAATGACTTGACATGACTTGTTTAAATTATTGAATCTTTCGATAGTGTTATAGCTGATTTCACCACTCCAGGTGAATCACACTTTGTATGGCCTTCCCCTGTCCTGCTGCAGACTCCTTAGAACCCCTGAACAATTTTTTGTCCTTTGATGTTTCCCTGACCATCCCTAAAAACATGTGAAAAATGATACACGGGAATTTTAAACCTATAATCACGTATATATGCGTTTGACCACTAAAACCGCGTACATCAGGATGTGTACAAAATCCAAATCCTTTTGGAGTTTTCCTTGACATGGATCCGACTCACTTGACTCCTGGCATTCCCTATGCCTTGAGATCGCTCGGATTCGACCTTTCATTACCTCTTTGAAAAGTTATATAAGGAACTCCTTGGTACATTGAAGGCATACGAGAGAATAGAGAGTAAGGAAACTATAGTCCATTGTTGCTGAAGCTTATGCTTGAGTCTGCATCCCTTTGTCCCTTGGAGCACTTTTTTGTTCTTCCCAAGCTTGCCTTTTGCTTATGAGCTTGCTGTTAAGAGATGGAGGATTGAAGTGGTGGAGGCCCAAGTGGGGGGTTCAGTTTCTTCGGTTTGCAGACGTGCCGACAGAGGTTGTATTTTGTAATCTCTGATTTATATTGATAGAAATATCTTTTCCTGTCCAATAATGTGTGTTTGAATGAATATTTTATCCATGGGATTATGTCAAATGCTTATACATTATTGATTATATATGCTAGAATAGATCTAACACCATGATATATAGAATGCTTGTATTGTTTACTTGTTGTTGAGGAAGTAATTTACCAATTCAAGATGAAGTTGGAAAGCTCAACGGGGATCTACTTCAATCGTCCAGAATAAGGTGCGAGGTCTGATCCTTTAGTGTTAGACATTTAATTTCTATTGCATATTGGAAATGATTGATTTTTGGAGTCAAGTTGTCTGTTATGGTACCCCAAGCCATAGGAATTTCTCTCCGTAATAGAATTGGTGACTTTGCTGGGGAGTTCCTAGTAGTTGTCCTTTGGGGGTTGTTCTATCGGCATTCAATGAATATGAATTGCTCTTTCTCTCCTATTTCTGTGTCGGGTCTGGGGGCATGTTTTCCTGGTAGTGTCTGATTGGTGTGAAGTTTTTCTCAGCCGGTCTGTTTGCCTTGATTTTTATGCACCTTTCTTCCTATACGCGAGTTTTTAACTCACAGTCACGTATACATGTGGGTTTCTCTACGATTTTTGTGTATACACGCAGGTTTACTGTGAATAGTCACATATTCCCTTAGTTTTGCCTTTTTCTGGAAGTTAAATGGTTGCTGGGTGAAATTTGATGTTTGCTGAGTCTCCTTTGGCACTGCCTAAGTCTGTTTATACCTCTGTTTCTGACCAGTGACGTTTTTTTTTAGGTTGAATTTTTTTTTATGAAGGTTCTTGTCATGGAATTTTTGATTTTTTGTTTGAGATTAGTGCATTAGATTTCTTTTACCTTAGTGCTTTGCTTGAGTGCTGTTTGAGTGTGCTTGTAAGGTCTGGGGGTTATAGAATCATTCTTTTGCTTTTGTATCTCATTTTATTTCAAAAAATCCAAAAAAATTTGCTTATCATCATGCATTGCATTTTGCATTTTGCACTGTACTTGCACTAGATTTGCTTTGGAGTATTAGTTAGGATTTCATATAGGAAAGCTTGCATTCATCATTTGAAGAAAAATTGTGCATTACACATAGTAGCATACCTTTTTTTCATGGACAGAATGCATTTGCATTGATTGTTAGGTGCGCATTTTACTTCATGTTGTGTCATAACACCATTAGTTGCACGGCCATATCCCCCTTTTGAGTAATAAAGGAAATTAAAATCAACGCTTAAATTAAAATGAACTACACTCTTTTCTTTTATAGGGTGCACCAACAAGCTTAGGTTTTAGGATCTTGGAATTGTTCATTGTGAGTAAATTCTCCAAGATCACTAAACAACAACATGTATGTGTCTATCCAGGTGAGTGTGTGAAATCCTTGGTATAACTAGTGTTTCTCAGGATCCTCCTCTCAAA
>LPNX010444983.1:137474-166762 GCA_001517045.1 Pseudotsuga menziesii
CTTTTTGACATTTTCTAACCATTTTCGACCGTTTTTGACATAATTCATGATGTAGAGGAACTTTTTCAATGTCGTTTCAGCCATTGGATTGACCCGTTCATGCCAATCTCAGGTATCACATCTAAAATGGCATGTAGGTTAGGTTTCATCATCATTTGCATTTTGCATGACCTTATGACCATCTCATCATGACCTTAGGTACGAAACCACTCCATTATGTCACAGAACCTTCTTGCTGTTTTAGAAGTGGCATAATATGAGTGGTAGAGCTTCACCTTACATGGGTACCCTAGTTAGCACCTTATTTTCACTTGGTACCCATGCTGATGTTTTCTCCTTTAGGGTGTGGGAGTCCATTGTATAGTATTGCCATGACATTTTGCAAGAGCCTCATACTCCTCTTGATCTTTTGCTGGCCGATTTCCCTCAGGACTTCCTCATGTCAAGTTGTGGATGCATTAACATGAGCTTTGCCTGCCTTATTGAGCTTTATGCCGGCTCCCCTGACATTGCGTTTCAGCCATATAGCCTGAGCTTGTCTCATGTCTAGCTATGGAGAGCCATTTTTTATATCCTTCGCAGCTTGTTTCCCTTTTTATCGGGAGGGGATTTTCCCCCGAGTGTCGATATCCTACACATGTATCCTTCCATTGAGCATAGTTATGTTCCACTTCTTGGAACTAGTTTGTTTTCCCTTATGACACTCGTCTCCTCCTAGTCTGTAACTATAAAGCCATTTTATTCTTTTTCAAGCTTTTTAAATAATTGAAAAAGTCCAAAAAAAATAAAAAAAAAATAAAAAGTCGGACAAGGAAAGATGTTATCTTTGGCAGTTGTCGAGTTGTGTCTCCTTTGAACAGAGAAATGTATATCACATCCATTAGTTGGGTTTATAGTTTGACTTTAGGAGCTGTACTCATTTATCTGAGTTTATCTCCATTGACTTGTTAAGCTTCTAGTCCCTATGGAGCCTCTATCGATGCCTCCTGTGTCACAGAGATGTCCCAGTTTGTATATCAAGTCTATGCTGCCTCTATTTAGTCACCATATGTCGTTATGCTCTTGTTCGAAGAAATTTGAAGCTTAAGTTGGCCATTCCTCAGTTATGTTGACTTTGCATGTCGGCCATTCCCGGTATAGTTACTGGTTTGTGCACCTTATGATCAAGTCCTTCCACATTATATAGCTTTGCTGAGTACTTCGTGTTGGATGATGCGGGATGCCTTAATGCCCTCCTTCCAGTAGATTTCATCCCATTGACTTCAGATCATTTATTCTGGGATTGGAATCTAGAGTCATTTTGAGTGCCTTGAGACTTGCAGTCATTAGTGGTAGGTTCTCTCGGCATTGGCAGTATTTGGGAATACATCAATGTCCCCTGATCGATGGATCCTCTCAAGTGTTCGACCTCAACACATTTATTCACACTTGTTAGTTTTCACTCTAGTACCTTGATTCCCATTTTCATTATCGGTGGGTGATCTCGTGTCTATTAACGGTATACATCAATGACCGATAATCAGATGATGGACTACTGTGTTCGACCTCGACACCTCTATTCGCATAGTAGGACATGTACTCGTAGCGGTTTGTGTAGAAGACTTTCCAGATTGGTGGCATCTCTTATATGCTACCTCCTTGATCGTGCCAGTGTTCATGATATTTCAGCTCTCCTGACTTGATTCCAGTATATGTCAGATATGTCCAGCCACTATGGAGATCTTGATCTGTTATATATCTTCAACCATTATGGAGAACATGGTCCTTTGTATATCTTCATCATGGAGATTCTGATCTATGTATATTGTATGTGGAGATGACCACTTAAGTGATATCTTGTATCATGCCTATTCATGGTCATTATACTCTTATGTATCCGAGACTGCTATATTTGCAGTTATGTGTAGAGTTGTATTATTGTACTATGCTGATTGGGTGGCTAGTCTTCCATTTGGGACCCTTCATCACTCCACTTCTGGGATGGACTTATAATGTATTTCGGCCATCGTATGACCCCTCTGACCTCACACATTAGAGGGCATCTGTTATAGCTGATTTCACCACTCCAGGTGAACCACACTTTGTATGGCCTTCCCCTGTCCCGCTGTAGACTCCTTAGACCCCTTGGACCATTTTTTGTCCTTTGATGTTTCCTTGACCATCCCTAAAAACATGTGAAAAATGATACACGCAACTTTTAAACCTATAATCGCGTATATACGCGGGTTTGACCACTAAAACCATGTACATCGGGATGTGTACAAAATCTAAATACTTTTGGAGTTTTCCTTGACATGGATCCGGCTCACTTGAATCCTGGCATTCCCTATGCCTTGAGATCGCTCGGATTCAACCTTTCATTACCCCTTTGAAAAGCTATATAAGTAACTCCTTGGTACATTGAAGGCATAAGAGAGAATTGAGAGCAAGGAAACTATAGTCCATTGTTGCCAAAGCTTATGCTTGAGTCTGCATCCCTTTGTCCCTTGGAGCACTTTTGTGTTCTTCCCAAGATTACCTTTTGGTTGTGAGCTTGCTATCAAGATATGGAGGATTGAAGTGGTGGAGGCCCATGTGGGGGATTCAGTTTCTCCGGTTCACAGACATGCCGATAGAGGTTGTATCTTGTAATCTCTGATTTATATTAATAGAAATATCTTTTCCTGTCCAATAATGTGTGTTTGAATGAATATTTTACCCATGGGATTATGTCAAATGCTTATATATTATTGATTATATATGCTAGAATAGATCTAACACCATGATATATAGAATGCTTGTATTGTTTACTTGTTGTTGAGGAAGTAATTTATCAATTCAAGCTGAAGTTGGAAAGCTCAATGGGGATCTACTTCAACCATCCGAAATAAGGTACGGGGTCTGATCCTTTAGTGTTAGAAATTTAATTTCTATTGCATATTGGAAATGATTGATTTCTGGAGTCAAGCTGTCTGTTGTGGTACCCCAAGCCATAGGAATTTCTCTCCGTAACAGATAGGAATATCAACACATGACATGACTCAAATACATTACAGACACTTCGCAGAATAAACATTGGGGTACAATACATAAGATATATGGATGAATACATTCCGAAGTTATAAATACATCAACACTCCCTCTTAACTAGGAAGGTATTCTCTCGACACAATTTGCCAGCACTAGTCTTCTTCTTTGTATCAATTGGATCATCATCAAGTTCTCATCATCTTCATCTTCAAGTCATCTTCATCTTCAAGTTATCTTCATCTTCAAGTCATCTTCATCATCAGATCTGGATCATCACTAGATCTAGATCATTACTGGAACATCATCACTGGATCTGAATCATCACTCGATCTGGATCATCACTATTGGATCATCATCACTGGATTATCCGCACGGGTGGCTATCTCATGATTCTTCTTGTCAGGAAGTTCTACAAAGCCAGCCCTTTTTCATGCTGGTTATAGGCCTAGCCTCCATGTAGGTCTTCTTCAACACTTATATCTAACACTAATTCAGAATGGCCTGTCCAACACTTACATTTGACCATGAGAGGAACACGTCTAACACCATGTTATAAAGGCACACCCAACACTCACATATGACCATGGGAGGAACACATCCAAGAACCATGTCAGAAAGGCCCAGCGCTTACATTCACCAGCATGATAGGACACACCTACTATCATCTGTGAAAATGCACAACAATCACAACCACCAGCATGATAGGAAACACATACTATCATTTGTGGAAAGGCTCAGCACTCACATCCACCATCATGGTAGGACACACCTACTACCATTTGTGGAAAGGCATAGCACTCACATCCACCGGCATGGCAGGACACACCTGCTACCATCTGTGGAAAGGCACAGCACTTACAATCACCAGCATAATAGGACACACCTAATACCATCTGTGAAAATGAACAACACTCACATACACCAGCATGATAGGACACACCTACTATCATTTGTGGAAAGGCACAACACTTATAATCACCAGCATGGTAGGACACACCTACTACCATATGTGAAAAGGAACATCACTCACATCAACTAGCATGATAGGACACACCTACTATCATCTGTGGAAAGGCACAACACTCACATATGATCATGTGGCAACCAATCCCACAGTCACATTATAATGGATCTTAGCCCTAGGCTGAGGATCCTTGGTAACTGACCAAGTGCCTCCATTATCCCGGAGAATGGCCTTCATCTCTTATATATGATCATGTGGGAACACATCATGCAATCACATCAGAATGGCCTTGCACTTATATTTGATCATGTGAGAACACATCCCACAGTCATATCAGAATGGCCCTTAGCTCTAGGCTAAGTATTCCTGGTAACTGACCAGGTGCGTCCATTCAGAGAATGGCATTCAACACTTATATCTGATCATGTAGGAACCAATCCTATAGTCACATCAGAAAGGCTCAACACTCATATTTGACATGGAAGGAACCAATCCTCTCACCATGATAGAATGGCTCAGCCCTTACATCTAACCATGGAAGGAACCAATCCTCTCACCATGTCAAAATGGCTCACAGACTCATCACTTCCCCTTAGAGGGAATCTCAATCTAGAGAACACCGAGCCTCTCCCTAAAGTACTCAAACTTCACTCTAGCCAATGGCTTGGTTAACTCATCAGCTATCTGTTCATTCGTTGCAACATACTGGAGCTTCACTTCTCCTCTCTACACCATATCTCTGATATAGTGATATTTGATCTAGATATGCTTCGACTTGTCATGGAACACCCAGTTCTCCGACAACTTCACACAGCTTTGGTTTTTGCAATAGATACAAGTAGCATCTAATTGGAGATCAAACAAATCAGATAGTATCTTCCTCATCCATACTACTTCACAACTAGCTGAACAAGCTGTGACATACTCTAATTCAGTTGTACTTAGTGCCACACAGGACTGTTTCGTGCTAAACCAAGAGATCACACATGATCCCATACTGAAGCAACATTCTAAGGTGCTCTTTCTATCAATGGTACTGCCTACCCAATCTGAATCAACATAACCTTCTAGGTTAATATTCTGATCAGACTTATACTTAAGCCCATAATCAACTGTACCCTTTAGGTATCTCAGAATATGCTTTGCAGTAATTAAGTGAACGTGTCTCGGATCTATCAGGAACTGGCTCAAGGTGTTCACAACAAAGCAAATATCTTGTCTCATATTTGTCAGTTACATCAAGGACCCCAATCAACTAATGATACATCATGGCATCAACTGACTCAGATGAAGTATCACTCAATAGCTTCAGTTTCAATGCCATAGGTGTGGTTGTAGCCTTGTATTCCATCATCCTGAACCTCTTTAGGATCTCTACTACATACTTCCCTTGTCCACACCTCCATGCCTAGAATGTAGTGCATCATCCCCAAGTAATTCATCTTGAACTTGGCACCAACTCTCCTTCTTGCAACTTTAATGATTTCCTCTTTTCTGTCAGGAACAAGTCATCACCATATAACAAGAGTATCATTGGTCTTCCACCTTCAACCTTGAAGCAAAGGTAAATCCTAGAGTCATCAGTAATCTATCCATCCTATCATACCATGTCGAACCTCAGGATCTTCTGTAGTCACTCCCTCTCAAGCGAAGCATCATACTCCCTATGTCTTTCATACTGAAACATTATGTACTAGAGTGACAAGTAGCTTCATCTACTACTAACATTATATGTATCCATCTAGGGTCACTGGATACCAAGATCCTCTATCTTGAACTTTTCAAAAGTTCTTCTTGCACCCATCTGTGAGCTCGTCGTCCTCTATAGACTTTCATCTTCAACCTTGTATCAAAGGTTAAGATCTTCATCAAGCCCATCATGTATGTGTTATCCCATGGGTGTCTTCTGAGCTCATACAAGGCCTTATTTCATTTGCACACATGATTTTTCCTGTCATGTGTCTCAACTCCCACTAGCTGCAAATGTCTCTTTGTATTCTATGCCTTTTTTTCATGAGAAGCCTCGTGCTACAAATATTTCCTTGTATCCCACGATGTTTCCATCTACTGCATGATGGAACTACGAACTTCCCTTCACGTATCGATATTGCATCCTAGACATCATTCTTCTTGAATTGGTCTTCCCTTTCTTCTTGGTTACTTGTTCATGGATGGAAGGTTCTGCATCAATGATGTCATTGCATTCATCATATTATTCTTCATCTTGAAGTGTTGTCTCTTGTTCTTTGGAACAAGTCTCATCCTTCTTTGCTTGTAAGCAATTTTACGTGATCTTTCCTACAAGGCAAATGCATTAGTTGTATGGTTAGAAACATTTCATAAGGTATATTCATAATGAAAAATTCTTTTGCATCAATATATATGATTGTGCAACTATTCTATCCAATACAACATTCATCCATATCTCACAGAAACTTTCTAGATGCCTTCCCTCTCTACCAGGACAACATTGAGATTGTGCACTAATCCAATATGTCAGCAAAGAGGTTTCATTCTATATAAGTAGCAATGGATAGTTGTCTAGCACCATGAACCAGTTACCCATCACATGCATATTAGTAGTATACTGTCATTAATTCAAACATTCTATCATGCATAATACATCAACTGAATATCAACAAATGCATAACAAAAACAATATCATGAAATTACAATCGAATACTTATCTTTATTTGTTTCGTGGGTAGACTCCTTCTTGAGCCTTCAGCTTCATCAACTTCTTCATTCATAATAGATAGTTTATTATCCAAATGTTAAGATGGATAAGAGATTCTTCAAGAATTTATTTCTTCATATTCCCCATTGCTTGAGGGATCTTCTTTGGATGGTGAGAGATTGATCTCTAGTTGCTCCCATCTTATTTTCTCTTATTATGAGTCAAGCTTCTTCTTCTTCCCAGAGTCTTCTTAAAGTAACCACTTCCTTCTGGAACACATTCCTCGCATGAATGAATCCATGATACTAGGAGGCCATTCAAGGTGGCTATCACCACTTCTGCATTCTCCACTTGTTCTTCTATTTATACAAGTTGTTCTTTGATTTGAGAGACCCTTGTAAAGTATGACTATATGGTCTTTCCATTCTGGATCTTCACATTCTTCAACTATTTTCTCAAATTCATATTCTGATTTATGTTCTTTCCTTCAAATAGCTTGGTCAAGGAATCAAACGTATCTTTCGATGTCTTTAGGGAAGATATTTGTGGTATAAGGTGATCTGTGATTGAATCAGCAATGATATTCTTGGCCTTGACAAAGTTCTTCTAGTGTAAGGAATTTAGCCTCATCTCCCTTTAGAACTGAAACCTCTCTACTTATGTAGGTGTCGAATTCATTTTCTTCAGAGAGATCATATACTTCCATGCTTGGAAGTTGTCAACTTCAACAAGCTTATCATCAAGCTGATGTGATAGATCACTATGAAATGAGAACCTCAAATGAAAATATAATTTTTTTAGATCTTACCGATTATAGGTGTTCGTCCTGGTTCCATAGCTATCTGATCTAGGGTTTGCCAGAGAAACCCTAATTTTTAAAACTTAGAATCTTTCATATATGATTGGATAGAAATATTTACCTCTTCAAGGTGAGATACCAAATGTACTCCTTTTTTGAAAAATGTGGAGGGAAGCTCCCGTAACAGGAAGCCATAGTTTTCCAATTTCTTCTACAAAAATTCCTGATACTGTTTCTACGGTAGCTCCAAAATTTATTCTCCTATGTGTCTAAAAATTCGTACTGAGGTATCTTCATATGTACTTGTTCCAACACCATAGGTTTCATCAGAATTGGTTTCACAAATTGGGACTCATGAGCATTTTCCCAAGGTGACCTGTTTCAGGACTGTTCAGCACAGCGAAGTTGTACGGTCTGCTACGTGTCACTGTCTCATATTTTGGGTCTAAAACTATGACCACAGAAATTATAGTCTGTGCCATTTATGAAAATTATTGATAAATTTCATTTGGACCTCTGTAGCTTGAGATATAGAAATTATCCCCAGGTGTCCTGTTTAGGGATGCATCCTGGAAGAGGCTGGAACCCTAACTTGGAGGAATCATATCTCCTATAATATAGTGAACATGATAATTAAACTTAGACATAGTGTACATAAGAATTTTATATTCGACCTGTGAAAGTTTCAGCCCCTGATACATCTGAAATCCCGAGATATAGCGAATATACCAAAAATTATCAGTTTTAGTATTTAGGTTTTTTCTGGCTCAGGGTCAAACTAGGATTTGACTTTCCCGGAGCTACACCCAACCTAAAATCTCGACCCATGTATCTAAAATTAGATTTTGATGAGGATATAAATCCTATTTTGGGATCACTCAAAAGTTGCTCTTCTGTAAAAAATCCCTAATTTCTCGCACCAAAAACTGAAAATGCCTGGAATCAAATTTTGCTTCGACAGAAAGATGCGCCCTTCAATGGAGAGTTAACATAGCATCCTTTTGCTGATGGATTGTGGAGAGATACCCAATAGTAAGAAACCCTAGCTTTTACAGCTGCACAATGTCTTCTTCATAGGCCAACTCTGATACCATGTTATATGTTTATTATTCAAGCTAGCATTATGGTCTTAGGATCTTATCTGAGAGAATAATATGCACATCAATAAAACACAAAGATTTTCCTCGGGGAAACCATAAAGGAGAAAACCCCACAACTTCCTCTGAGATAGAATCAACACCAAAAGCAAAACCCCCAAAACAATAAGATTATCTCTCGATAGCAGTAGTCTCTCTCTCTCTCTCTTGTCCCAGCAACTTCTTCTCTCACTCATGCGCCCTAGTGAGTGTGTGTGTGTGTGATAAATAGAGAGTCTCACTCTCTATTTATATTCTTTCGTTCACTTAAAATTTAACTATGTTATGTAGGCTCGAGTAATCCTAACTCAGTTATGTAGGCTCGTGTAACCACAACAGGGGTACTAATAACTTGACTTACATTAACTCACCTAGGGCCGACTTCTCTAGGAGAGTCTAATAACCCTAGTGCCCCAAAACTATGAGGACTTTAACCCTTGATCAATAGGAGGGTTACCCACAATGACTTGACATGACTTGTTTACATTATTGAATCTCTCGATAGGAACATCGAGGCATGACATGACTTAAATACATTACAGACACTTCCCAGAATAAACATCGGGGTACAATACATAAGATATACAGATGAATACATTCCGAAGTTACAAATACATAAACACAACTTGGTGCAACATCTTCAAGAAGTATCTAGCGTTACTGATTTTGATAAACAATCTTATCCTGAAACTGAATTGTGCCTCACATTGCTCGGTGTTGTTGCTACTAAATTGCGTCTCTCTTTGTCAGTTCTTGATCAGTAACTTGTGAATGGAAAATCTTGAAGCCAATGTCGAGAAAGGTTGTTTCCTTAGTCTGAATAATTCAAATCTAGAACAAAACACACTACAGAGCAAATAAACATTCCCTAGAAATTTGGTCTAATTGAAGTAACTTCTCTCATACCTTTTAACAGGCATATCTGAAGGTATGCACTTGCTGTGATTGATCTACCCGGTGAATGAACCTGAAATAGACAAAAAATAACAAAATCATATGAGAGTAACAATATCATCTACAATTCTATGTAAATGATCAAGGAAATAAAAAATAAACATAGTATAAGAATGAGATATACAATGTTTATGGGAAATAAACAATTTTTGCATTAATAAACAATGAAGGAGATATCACAACCAATTCTTGGTGTTGGTATCTCTTCACAATGGGGCCTTGCCTCAAGCTTCACCTTGCCTCTAATAACTCAATAAAGTCTACGATTATTTGGACAGATTTTGGATGCTATCACACAATCTTTTCCCCCTTTCCCCTGAGGGGTGAGTCAATATTTAAAGGCCTCAAAGGATAGAGTGGGTTTAGGAATCAAAGGATAAGGTTGAGGGATCATCACTAGGTTAAGGAAATTTGAGTTCCACCTATCATGATTCTTAGGGATGAGCTTCCACAAAGTCATCTCCAAAAAAACTCTCAAAACATCTCTGTTTTCCTTTATAAGTTGAGCACCATACTTTTCATGAGGAAGACAAACAATGCTAGGGGGTACCTCTTATTGCAAGAATGAAATAGGTGGAAGCCCTGATCCTTGACAATGGAAAAGATACGTTTCCAGTATAGGTACCACTTGTTTCAAAATGAGAAAGTGCAGTGGTGGCTCAGAATGAGAAATTACCCTTATTCTCTCATTTTATCACTTCAGTCTTTGAGAGATTTGCACAATTATTGGGATACCTATTGTAATGTCCCCAAAATTTGATTTTTTTATTAGGCCAGTTGATTACTACCTAAACTAGACATTAAATTATCTTCTGTGAAATGTGTCAAACTTTGTTTGTGGAACTGAATTGTCGTAAGTTGTTCTTACCCTATTGTAGAGTTTTACCCGATGTAGTTATTTATGTAATTCTATAGTGTAGTTAAATTACTTTATCTGATTTATATGGTTAGGATGTTCATTGATTATTTATTATCATGCATGTGCATATATTTGTGTTCAGTTTATATCTTACTTACTATTATAATTTTGGTTTACTGGTTTATGGAAAGTCCTAAATTAGCTTGTAATTGTCAAGGGGTGGAGTGGTGAGACTTGTATCCCTTATAGGATCACTGGGATAGGTAACTAGTTTTACTTGATGTTACAGGGTTTACTTAGTTCATGTTGAACTAATGAAATTCTTCTTGATTTTGTGCAGGTTCATTATCTGAGGGAACACTTTCTATTATCGTTAAACAATTACATGCTACCTATGCTAAACTAATTCACTAGTTTGGATGACAAAAGGATAACAATCCTATCTTAGTGATTCTTACTAGTGTTGTTAACGTTATCTTTTACACATGGCTGGGTTTATTTAGAACTATGTCTAACTGGTTGTTGTTCTTATTATTATGGTTCTTAAGATCTTGTGAACTGGGTTCCTATACTTAGTTTTTATTACACATGCTCTGAATATTTTCATGCATGTATGGGGAAGGCTTAAGTCATAAGACTTTGACATGATGTAATAAAATTTATATACGATATGTTATGTGTGGAATGGGCCATTCATGGCATATTTCATATGCCATGAATATTTTCTTAGCAATGTCAATGAATATAATGATGGGGGGTCTTATTGTAAAAGGTATTTTCAACACCAAGTCCCATTTGCGTTTTGGAACTATAGGCATCAAGAAGTATTTCGACATTGGTGGTGGACAGGGTGGCAGATTAGATGCTCTTTGGGATGCATTGATCTCAATCCATAAGATTGGTTTGTCAGGGAGGAAGGATTCATTTCATGCTTTGATGGTTGAGCTCTGTTCGGTTCTCTGGTTTGTATTATGGCTTGAGGTCTGGCTTGCATTTGCGCCTTTGGGAGAGGTATACTCTTCACTTGGGTTTGCAGCATTGATTATTTTTTGTTTTAGTTTGGAGGATTGGTATATTTCTAACATTTCATTGTCCCATGGTTGTAGGTAGCAAGGATTCCATTGCATGGGTCATGGGTCTCTTAGGTTTCCAATGCATACTCTCCATGGGTAAGTCCTGTCCCAACAATTTTCGAGCTTGTTACCTCTGCGTAGAGTTGTTTGACATAACTTTGAGCTTGTTGTTTGTAATCATGAATGAATGAATGTTTAGGGGTTTCGACTGTGTAAAGTTTTGTTTGTATTTAAGGAATCCATAGATGCGTATGACAGTATTTGGGGTTTATGATATTTGAGTTTGGTGTCTTCGGGCTAAGAAGGATTTTGAATCAACTCCATGAATGTAATTTTGTATTTGTAGCTTGAATTTATAGCTAGATGTTTAATATAAGCTCCTACATTTTTGTTTCGAGGATGGGTTTCGAAAATGTGGCAGTACCATTGCTTGCAATGGTGCCTTGGTTTGGAATCATGACTGTGTATTTTTTATAGATAAATTATAGTGCTTATAAATGTATGCATTCGCAATTAGGTATCATTCATGGATACAGTTACTAGCTTGGCAAGGTTATGACTCTATGTAATTCGTTTTCTATATTTTAAATTCTCATTTTGGGTTTTTAACAAAGTTGGTTTATCTTTATAGCCGTGCCATTGTTGGAAATGGTACTCTTGTCAATTCGTGACTGTGTAATGTAATGGGGAGAATGTTTTTTAATGGTGATTTGTGGTGTTGTTTTATTATCTATGCATTAATTTTGAGGATGTCCATGAACTTTGGTGTTAACCTTACAAAATGAATTTCGTTGCTAGAATAGCATAGATAGTGGTTTATTTCTTATGGTTTATGTTAATGGGTATCCTTTGTGTCTCGGTCGCAAGCCTCGAAATGATTACAATGTATAAATTGGGTTTATATTACTTATGTGGAAATGTCAAATATGATTACAACATGTATATTTTGTTGGTATTTAATTTGTTGAAATGTTGACATGGCAATGATTTCGCTTTAGGGTTAAACCTTCTTTACTTTTACTGTTCTTTAGCATAGATTATGTGGAAATAATTGCAAGCTATTATAGTGTTGGAAATGTTACAAGCGAATCCTACAGGATTTGATTCCTGTAGTGTTTTTAATGGATCCTGGGTTTTTTAATTGGGAGCTCGCAGGATTCGATCCTAGGATGCGTGGGTTGTAAGTGATGTGTGTGTGGATGTTTTGTTTTGGCATGAATGCCAATAGGATTCCATCCTATAACCTCTTGAATTATACGATATGTGTTAATACATTTTGTTTTAGGTTATGCTTGATTCTTTATTACGTTGGTATATAGTATAGTTATCAACTATGATGAAGTCGAACCTACAAACCTTAGAGGTCTCGATAGCTTGGAATTCGATGATGTTGTTATATAATCGAAATGATTTGTTTATAGTTTTTTTTTATGATAATTTAATTAAAGCGTTAGCCATTATGTTTAGGTTATAATATTATGCATTTTATTTATATCAAAGTTGTGGATAGTAGTTTGGTTTATTATAAATAATAACAGCCTGCTGGCAATATGAAATCTTCCAGCAGAGATAAGATATAGGTTTTGTTTTTAATTAGCTCTAGGTTTTGAACTGGAATTAAAAGAAAGGAAATAGATTGCAGAAATGAATAGAAACCAAACGCTCCTATAGATAACACTAAAGGCGCTTAATTCACCATGAATAAAATATATTAGAATAGCCTAGTTAAATAGAAAAAGATAACCTTACCTTGATAAGAGAAATACATCTGCTCATAAATAATGAGTTTAACTTGTAAGTGAAGAAAGAAGTAATGCAAAAAATATAGCATAGTGTATAGTAGACAGTTACTAAATATCCATTTAGTTCGATCTCTTTTTTTTTATAATAAAACCTGTGTAGTTTGAAAGGGAAAAATGAAAAACCTCATACCTATAAGATGAAGATGTTTAAATGGTTGAAAATCCTACACACTCAAATAACCAGCATTAACAAATTCATAAACAGATCTTACCTCTGTTTAGATAATCGAATGACTTGGGAGCTACAACACTCCACCCAACCATGACCTAGAACCATTCTTGGTTTCAATCCAGATCCCTCTGAGCTAGTTCAAACATGAATGTAGCTTAGAGATCCGAAGGTAAGGATTCCTTATCTGGGATATCAGGTTCTGTATCAATTCTCCTTTTTCCTCTTAGGAAAAATGTTCTCTAAGAACTCTCTTGAGAATAATCAAAGAGAACCATTGAATAATCAAAAGATCCCCAATTCTCTCTTTGGATTGGGTTTTTATAGGTATAATTTTGAGTCAAAGGGGCAGTTAAATCAAGAATCATTTGAGTTCTTGAAATAACCCTTTTTATTTAATTTAGGTAATTTTAATATTTAATTTAGGAAGTTTTGACTAGTTCCTATTTTGACTCTTATAGGTATTTTAATATTTAATTATCATTAGTAACAATAATAATAAGATATGGATCCTTTCTTTATTTCTTATAGCTATTAGTATTATTACTATGCTCACTCTTTATAGATATGATGTATAAATTATATACTTATATCTATATATCTATATCTATCTATCTATCTATCTATCTATCTATCTATCTATCTATCTATCTATCTATATATATATATATCATTTGTTAACTTTTCATCCATAGGTACATCATATAGCATGATCCCTAAACATATGACACTTTTCTTTTAGCTTAGTCACTTTCTTTAATAATTCCTTCAGGTAGGGGTTAGGTAAACTAGGTTAGGAAAATCTAAATCTCCTTGGATGTTGGCTTCCCTCATATAACATGGTAGTTATTCAGTGCTTGATGAGATACAGAAATTTGAAATTTCATTGAATCACTTAAAAATAAGTAAGATAAGATCAACGTTTTATCCGAGTTGATTTCACTTGAAGTATTAATTCTTTTTAGTAACTCCCCGCGCTTATCCACAGCCCATACTCAACGCTAAAAACATGGAGTTACAAACTTAGGGCAATTCGAGAGCTCCTTTCTCAACACTAATGCTAGGATGTAATTGTAGGATACACTTAGGGATACAATGGACAAGGATCTGATGTTCTAGAGCTTAGGCTCAACATCAACTTGGAAAGTTCCATGGATTATTCCCAACACTTCCAATTTTATCTTTTCATGTGGTTGCAGAGCTTCATGACCAACACAAATGTCTCATAACTCATGTGTTCCAGAGCTTCTCGCTCAGCACAGAACATCAAATACCCATGTTCTTTAGAGCTCCTCTCTCAACACAAAACATCTCATCAATTATGTGCTTCAAGGTCCACACCCAACACATGAAATCATATATATATAAAAATATCCAATTTGGATTACGCCCAATATATCAAACAATCATCATGTTCATATGCAGTGGGGTTTTAGACCCAATATACCAACTAAAACATCAAAGTAACATCATAAGAAATGGATCTTATGCCCATAAGTGTTAGGTCAAAATTTGGGATCTTACACCCCTCCCCGCTTAGAACAAAATCATCCTTGGTGTTTTAGGGACTCGGAATGAAATTGTGAAACAAGGAGGGGTAAGCCTTTCTCATGGTGGCTTCATTCTCCCAAGTAGCCTCATCGACCTCGAAGTGCTTCCATTGCACTTTCAACTTGACTATGGTGTGCTTCCTGAGTTGCGCCTCTCTCTTATCCAGTATATGAAGGGGTTTAGGTGCAAACTCCCCTTCAGGTTCCACCTGTAATAAGGATCAATCATTCACATGTTTAGTATCATTAACATATTTGTTTAATCAAGATGCATGGAAAACATTATGGACTATTATGTGAGAGGGTAACGCTAGTTCATATTCCACTAACCCTCTCTTGGCCAGTATCTCAGAGGGTCCACAAAATCTAGGTGCTAAGTTACCACACATTCCGAAGGTCATCGAACTTTGTTTTTCTTTTCCTTTCAAGTAAACATGGTATCCTATTTGATAATATTTATCTTTTCTTTTCTTATCTGCGTAACATTTTTGGTGTTCTTGTGCTTCTTTAAGGTTCAACTGGACCTTGGTAACCAAATGTTCAAGTCCCTTATTAAGTCAATCCCTAACATGAGTCGATCCACCAGGCTATCCCAAGTAACCAGTGTTATACACTTTCATCCATAGAGTACCTCAAAGGGACTCATCTTGGTGGAAGTCTGGTATCCGTTGTTATATCCAAACTATGCAA
Organism: Pseudotsuga menziesii; assembly: GCA_001517045.1. Lineage (NCBI taxonomy): Eukaryota > Viridiplantae > Streptophyta > Pinopsida > Pinales > Pinaceae > Pseudotsuga > Pseudotsuga menziesii. The sequence continues at coordinate 153,157 of LPNX010444983.1, forward strand.
GATAGGTAATATTCCCACTTGGTGGGGTTGTTCATGACATAATCCTAAACATGTCCTCTACAATTTGGTTTACCCATTTTATCTTCATGTATGTCTACAGGTGGTAAGTAGTACTAAAGTTCAACTGCGTCTCTAAATTGGACAATAAGGATCTTCAAAAGTTCATGGTAAACTTAGTATCTCGATCTAAGATTATTTCCTTGGGTATCTCGTGCAATCTAAAAATCTCCTAGATATCAACAATGTGTACTTCCTTGCAGGTCGACTTCACTGGAATGAAGTGTGATTCTTTTGACAATTTGTCAACTACTACAAAGATAGAATCATTTTTCTTGTTACTCTTAGGTATACTCATGATAAAATCCATAACAATGATCTGCCACTTCCATTATGAAATGGGTAATGGTTGCAGGTACCCTGAAGGATGCTAGTTCTCATCTTTGACCAACTGAAATTCTTGACATTTTGTGATAACAACGTTATGTCGGCCTTTAACTTGGGCCAGAAAAAGTGTTTCTTTGCTGGGGATATCATCTCCTAATATCCCGAATTCCCTGAGAAGGGTGTCCTATGAAATTCCATGAGGATGTTGGACCTGATGTCCCCTCCTTTCGGAATGTACAATCTCTCCTTGGACCATAGAAGTCTCATTTCATATACCTTGTACTATTTTTGTTGCTGAAACTACCTGTCCTCTTGCACCTTCTTGAGGATTTCAACATAGAAAGGGTTAACTATGTCGATTGTTCTAATACTCTCATGTAAATATGAATTGGTTTGACTTAAATTCACCTCATATATCGTATGTGCTCATCGGCTCAAAGAATAAACAATTTTGTCCTCTTTTCCCTTTATATGTTTTAGCTCAAAGTGGTACTCGCTGAGGATAGAAAACCATCTGGATTGCTTGGCATTTAGATTAGGTTATTCAAATAAATACTTCAGATTCATATTGTCTATGTTTAGAAGGAATTTCTTTCCCATGAGGTAGTGCCTCCACATCTTCAAGGCGTGCATGATGGCCTGTAACTCAATATCATGGGTGGGGTAGTTCTGCTCATGTTCTTTTAACTTTTGTGATTCATAACAGATCGAGTAATCATTCTACAAGAGGACACCTCTGAGCCCTACCTTTCTTGCATCCATGCAAACAACAAATCACCATCAGGACTCACAATTCATAGTATTAGTTTAGTCGTCAAAATATGTTTAATATTTTGAAAACTTTCCTCGCATTTGGTCATCCATAAGAAATTGTTTTCCTTGTTTTGCAAAGTGGTCATGGGACAAGCTATCCTCGAGAAGTTCTCAATGAACTTCCAGTAACACAGGATAATCCCAAAAAGGATCTAATGTCGGTGACACTAGTAGGGGTAGGCCAATCCTCTATGGATTTAATTTTTTTCGGGTCCACAACAATCCCCTTCTCGAAGATGATGTGACCCAAGTACTATATCTGTGGTTTGTAAAAGTCACATTTAATAAACTTGGTGTGGAGCTGGTGTTCCCGTAACACCTGCAGCACTATCTGAACATGTTCATTGTGTTCCTCTTTACTCTTAGAGTAAACTAGGATGTCATCTATAAAGACCAATTTTTTTATCCATGTATCTACTGAATATATTGTTCATCATACACATAAAGTTCATGGGTGCATTGGTCAACATGAATGGCATCACTAAAAATCTGTTGTGGTTGTACCTTGTGAGAAAGGCGGTTTTGTGAATATCTTGATTGTGAATCTGTACCTTATGGTACACATATCGTAGGTTAGTCTTCAAAAAGATCTTGGCTCCTCCTACTTGATCGAACAAGTCATTGATCCTAGGGAGTGGGTATCGGTTATTGATAGTCATTTTGTTAAGCTAACGGTAATCGTTGCACATCTACATTGTACCATCCTTCTTCTTTACCAAAAGTATTGGTGCTCCCCAAGGGGACACACTCGATTGGATATATCCCTTCTCAATCAACTCCTGCAACTGCAGTTTGAGTTCCACCAACTCAAGTGCGCTCATTCGGTACATTAGAAGAAATTTGGGGTCTAAAATGGGCCTTATAAAAAAACGTGCCAACAATAAATTTTGTGAGTTGGAATTCAAGAACCAAATAGAATTTCAATAAAATGAGTCAACCATAATGGTTGAATTGACGTATTTGTCCTAAAAGAAAACTACTTTTCTTGTTCGTATTTTCGACATATCTCCCTATGGTTTTACTCAAATTTCAAGAGGAAGAGCTTGTTGGATGTGGAATTTTATTCGGAATCCAACAAGAACCACACTGCATACTTTTGACGGACCCTGCTACCCCAAAAACAAGAAATACCTGAAAAAATGTGATGATGATGTCATCATCACATTTTTTCAGGTATTTCTTATTTTTGGGGTAGAGGGGTCTGTCAAAAGGATACAGTGTGGGTACTTGTTGGATGTGGAATTAAATTATGCATCCAATGAGCTCCCCCGCTCAGAATTTGAGTAAAAATACAGGGAGATATGTCGAAAATACAAACACAAAAGTAGTTTTTTTCATTCTTCCTCCAAAATTAATAACTATTATTTTATTATTTTCCTTAGGAGGCCCATTTTAGATCCCAAATTTCCTCTAATGAGGGGATTTTGAAGCCGAAACTGATCCTAGTGTTAGTTTTATGGAAAAATATAATTCTGATTTTGGCGGTAATCTTGGGATTTCCTTAGGAAATACGTCCTTTTGATCTATGATAGTTGTGTTAGAAAATAGGACCGTAGAGAAATAAAATATATATAGTTAAATCATTAAACATGATGCAAAACAAATTAAACACATTATAGAGAGACACAGACATAATGTGGTTCACCCAAATGATGGGATATGTCCACAAAGAAATTGCCAGTCTTTTTATTATCGTCCAGAAAGATGAAGGGATACAACCTGCAACAATACCGCTGCACTTTCTCTTCACTCTCTCACAATCTCTCTCACACAATCAAAGATATTATTTACAACACAATATGATACAATACCATACACAACCGTCTTAAAATTCTTTCTTTTATAGGGGGGATACCATGGGAAAATACTACGGTTAACCCAATACCATGGGTCCAGACCCCCGCGGGGTGACGAAGTCCCCCTGCACCCCCCAACTGAGACAAGTGTACAGTAAACCTAGGGTAAAAACATGATTGCTCAATAATATCTTCGTAGGTCAGGATCCATAACCGACGAACTGGAAATTCCTCGATGTGTTGTTCTCTTTCAGCTTCTAAGTCTTGGATGTTAACTGCAAATAGTATGAAGCCTTTCCTAATGCACTTTTTTTCTTATAAAGTGGATATTGTCCTTAAATAAACTTTCTTAGGTATTCCTTGAATCTTTACATGATTCCCTTAGCTATCTGTACACAATATTTACTTGTGTAAGAAATCGAGCATGAGATGGTATTGTTCCAACCAATCCATGCCGACAAGTATGTCATATGATCCTAAGGGTAGGATTTTCATGTTTATCCTAGAAGGGAAACCATTCAGGTTCACATCACAATATCTAACTATTTCATAAACGTTTCATTTTGTACTCGTGGCTAATTGTACAAGCTAGGGCTTCTCACGTTTTACTTTTCCTAGTTTACATACATTAGCAATTCTAGGTGATAGATAGCTTCGATAAGCACCGAGGTCAATCAATATTGAAATGGAGGTGTTTGATATATTAACTTCTATCTCAGCCATGGTATCCTGATGGTCTGTCTTTCGGCCATCCAATGATGCATAAATCTACGGTGTTCCAGCTGTGTCCTATACCATTGGTTCTTCTTCTATGTTGTGAAAAGACTCCATTGGTCTTGTTCTTATAGTCTCAGGCATAATGGGTCCCTTGGAATTTCTAACATTTGATTCATATCAGGGAAACATTGGCTTCCCCATTTGTGATTGGATTGTTAGCATTTGGAGCTGGTACATATGGCTTTGTACCTGTTTTGTTGAAGTTCTTGCTGGATAGAAAACTATTGTTCTATTTTTTGCAAGGTTGTGGGTTGAAACCCGGTTTTCGGTTGTCCGAGAAGTTCCTAGACTTGTCTCTATTTCTATTTATGTTTGCTTTCCTCAGTTGTCCATGCTCATAGAAAATCCTACATTTGTGTAAGGTGGTGTCCAATGTTTTAGGCATGTCAAATTCAATCCTTTTTCAAGAATTGGGAGGAAGACATCCTAAAATCTATTATATTTTTACTCTCTCATCCTCTACGTATGACACATAATGTAACCGATCAAAAAATATGTTAATAAAAGCATCCATAGTCATGGAACCCATCCTTAACTCGTGAAATTATTTCACCTTTTTGTCAAAGAATCTTTCCGACATGTATTCCTCCTGAAAAATGTTGCGAAACATCAAAGTAATATTATAATAAGTGGGGTTTTAGACCCAATATACCAATTAAAACAACAAAGTAACATCATAAGTAATGGATCTTATGCCCATAAATGTTAGGTCAAAATGTGGGATATTACACCCCTCCCCGCTTAGAACAACATCGCCCTTGGTGTTCTAAGGACTCGGAATGAAATCATGAGACAAGGAAGGGAAATCCTTTCTCATGGTGGCTTCATTCTCCCAAATAGCCTCATCGACCTCAAAGTGCTTCCATTGCACTTTCAACTAGACTATGGTGTGCTTCCTGAGCTGCACCTCTCTCTTATCTAGTATATGAAGGGGTTAAGGTGAAAAATGCCCTTCAGGTTCCACCTGTAATAAGGACTAATCAATCACATGTTTAGTATCATCAATATATTTTTTTAATAAAGATGCATGGAAAACATTATGGACTCTTATGTGAGTGGGTAACAATGGTTCATGTGCCACTGGCCAAGTTACCACACCTTTCGAAGATCAATGAGCTTCATTTTTCTTTTACTTTCAAGTAAACATGGTCTCCTATTTGATAATATTTATCTTTTTTTTTCTTATCCGCATAACTTTCTAGCGGTCCTGTGCTTTTTTAAGGTTCAACTCGACTTTGGTAACTAATTGTTCAAAATCCTTTAGTAAGGCAAACCCTAACATGACCTGATCCACTGGGCTATCCCAAGTATCTGGTGTTATACACTTCCATCCATAGAGTACCTCAAAGGGAATCATCTTGGCGGAAGTCTTGTATCCGTTGTTATATGAAAATTCTACAAGATGCAAGTAATCTTCCCATTTGGTGGGGTTTTTCATGACATACATCCTAAGCATTTCCTCTACAATATTGTTTACCCATTCTGTCTACCCGTCTATATGCCGGTGGTAAGAAGTACTAAAGTTCAACTGTGTCTCTAAACCAGAGAATAAGGATCTCCAAAAGCTCCCTGTAAACTTATTATCTCAATCTGAGATGATTTCCTTGGGTATCCCATTCAATCTAAATATCTCCTTTAAGAAGATATCGACAATGTGTAATTCCTTGTAGGTAAAATTCACTGGAATGAAGTGTTCTTATTTTGACAATTTGTCAACTACAACAAATATAGAATCATTTTTCTTCTTACTCTTAGGTACACTCCTGATAAAATCCATACTAATGACCTCCCACTTCCATTCCGGAATGGGTAATGGTTGCAGCAACCCTGAAGGATGTTGGTGCTCATCTTTGAGCAAATGACATTCTTGGTCTCCTATTTGATAATCTTTATCTTTTCTTTTCTTATCCATGTAACGTTTCTGGTGTTCTTGTGCTTCTTTAAGGTCCAGCTGGACCTTGGTAACCAATTGTTCTAGTCCTTTAGTAAGTCAGTCCCTAACATGAATCGATCCATCGGGCTATCCCAAGTAACTGTTGTTCTACACTTCCATCCATAGAGTACCTCAAAGGGACTCATCTTGGAAAAAGTGTGGTATCCGTTGTTATATCCAAACTATGTAAGATGTAGGTAATATTCCCACTTGGTGGGGTTGTTCATGACATAATCCTAAGCATGTCCTATACAATTTGGTTTACCTATTTTGTCTTCCTGTCTATCTACGGGTGGTGAGTAGTACTAAATTTCAACTGCGTCTCTAGACTAGAGAATAAGGATATCCAAAATTTCAAGGTAAACTTAGTATCTCGATCAGATATTATTTCCTTGGGTATCTCGTGCAATCTAAATATATCCTTTAAGAATATATCAACAATGTGTACCTCCTTGTAGGTTGACTTCACTGGAATGAAGTGTGCTTCTTTTGACAATTTGTCAACTACTACAAAGATAGAATCATTTTTCTTGTTACTCTTAGGTATACCCATGATAAAATCCATACTAATGACCTCCCACTTCCATTACGAAATGGGTAATGGTTGTAGGTACCCTGAAGGATGCTAGTTCTTAGCTTTTACCAACTGACATTATTGAGATTTTGCGATAACCAACATTCTGTCGGCCTTTAACTTGGTCTAGAAAAAGTGTTTCTTTACTGTGGATATCATCTTTTGATATCCCAAATGCCCTGATTAGGGTGTATAATGAAATTATGTGAGGATGTTGGACCTGATGTCCCCTCATTCTGGAATGTACAATCTCTCCTTGGACCATAGAAGTCTTTGTTTTGTCTACCTTGTACTCTTTTTGTTGCTCAAACAACCTGTCCTCTTGGACCTTCTTGAGGATTTCAACATAGAAAGGGTCAAGTTTGTTGGCCGGTCTAATCCTCTCATGTAAATCCAAATCGGTTTGAATTAAAGTTACCTCATATATCATATGTGCTCATCGACTCAAAGAATCAAAAATTTTGTTATCTTTTCCCTTTATATGATTTTGCTCGAAGTAGTACTTGCTCATGAAAGCCAACCATCTGGATTGCTTGGAATTTAGATGCGGTTGTTCAAATAAATACTTCAGACTCATATTGTCTTTTTCAGAGGGAATTTATTTCCCATGAGGTAGTTCCTCCACCTATTCAAGGTGTGGATGATGGCCACTAACGCAAGATCATGGGTGGGTTAGTTCTGCTCATGTTATTTTAACTTTTGCGAATCATAACAGATCGCGTAATTGTTCTACAAGAGGACTCCTCCGAGCCCTTCCTTTCTTGCATCCATGCAAACAATGAAATCCCCATCAGAATCCGCAATTCCTAGTATCAGTGTAGTTGTCAAAAGTTGTTTAAGCTTTTCAAAACTTTCATCGCACTTAGTCATCCATAAGAACGTTAAGCTTTTGAAAAATTTCCTCGCACTTGGTCATCCATAAGAACGTCTTTGTCTTCTTTTCCAAAGAAATAATGGGACAAGCTATCCTCAAGAAGTTCTCAATGAACTTCTAGTAATAACCGACTAAGACAAAAAAGGATCTAATGTCATTGACACTAGTAAGGGTAGGCCAATCCTCTATGGATTTAGTCTTTTTCGGGTCCACAACTCTCCCCTTCTCAGAGATGATGTGACCCAAGTATTGTATCTGTGGTTTGTAAAAATCAAATTTAATAAACTTGGCATAGAGCTAGTGCTCCAGTAACACTTGTAGCACTGTGAGAAGATGTTCCTCGTGTTCCTCTTTTCTCTTAGAGTAAACTAGGAAGTTCTCTATAAAGACCAAAGAAATTTATCTTGGTATCTACTAAATATATTGTTCATCATACACATAAAGTTCATGGGTGCATTGGTCAACCTGAATGGCATCACTACAAAATCGTAGTGGTCGTACCTCATACGAAAGACAATTTTGTGAATATCCTCATCGTGAAGCTGTACCTGATGGTACCTCGATCGAATAAGTCATCGATCCTAGGGAGTGGGTATCGATTCTTGATGGTATTTTTTTTAAGATGACCATAATATATGCACATCTGCATTGGTGCTCCCCAAGGGGACACACTCAGTGGAACATATCCCTTCTTAATCAACTCCTGCAACTTTAGTTTGAGTTCCACCAACTTTGGTGCACTCATGCACTTAGGGGATTTTAAAGCTGTAACTTATCCTGGTTTCAGTTCTATAGAAAAATATAAGTCTCGTTTCAATGGTAATCCTAGTATTTCCTCAGGAAACATGTCCTTGAAATATATGAGAACTAGAAAGTTCTCAATGTGTTGTTCTCTTTCAACTCATAATTCTTGGATTTTTACTCCAAACATTTTGCAGCCTTTCTTAATGCACTTATTTTCTTGTAAAGCGGATATCTGCCTTACAAAAACTTTCTTAAGTATGCCTTGACTCTTTACTTGATCCCCTTGGATATATGTACACAATATTTTCTTGTGTAATAAATAGAGCATGACATGGTATTGTTCCAACCAGTACATGCCGAAAAGTATATCATACGATCCTAAGGGTAGGACGTTCAGATTTATCCTAGCAGGGAAACCATTCAGGTTTACCTCACAATATCTAACTATTTCAGAAACATTTCGTTTCATACCTGTGGATAATTGCACCAACTAGGGTTTCTCATGTTTAACTTTTCCTAGTTTACATACATCAACAATTTTAGGTGATACATAGCTCCGGCAAGCACCGTAGTCAATCAATATTGAAATAGAAGTGTTTGAGATCTTACCTTTTATCTCAACCATGGTAACCTGATGGTCTACCTGTTAGCCATCCAAGGCTCCATAAATACGCGGTGTTCCGGCTATGTAATCTACCATTTCTTCTTCCCCTATGTTGTGCAAGACTCCATTGGTCTTGTTCTTATAGTCTTAGGCATAATACGGCCCTTGGCATTTCTAGCATTTGATTTGGAGTGGGGTAACATTGAATCCCCCATTTGCTGCTGTCTTGATAGCATTTGGAGTTGGTACATATGTATTTGTACCTCTTTTGTTAGAGTTCTTGTTGGATGGAAAACTATTGTTCTATTTTTTGTAAGGTGGTGGATTGAAACCTAGTTTGTGGCTATCCGAGAAGGTCCTAGACCTATCTTTGCTTCTATTGATGTTCTCTTGCCTCAGTTGTCCATGCTCATAGAAAGGACTAGATTTGTGTAAGATGGTGTCCAATGTTTTAGGCATTTTAAATTCAATCCTTTCCCGAAATTTGGGAGGAAGACATCCTAAAAACTATTGTATATGTTAATAAAAACATCCATAGTCATGAAACCCATCCTTAACTCTTGAAATTATTTCACCTTTCTGTCGAATAATATTTTCAACATGTATTTCTCCCGAAACATCTTGCGAAAATTACTCCGTTGTATTTTCCTTACCTTATCTTTCTGGTGTGCTTTAGGTCTTTCCACCATCTAGCTACTTTTACATTTAAATTATAGATGGCTATATGGGATTTCATTTTTCTAGAGTAGTTATGAAGCTGAAAATATTTTCTCATACCTAGAAGCCATTCTTTAGCTTTCTACCTTGTGTTCATCTGTCCTTCATAGGTTAGGGATTTTATCTTCTTGAACTCTCCCTAGATATTGTCATCATTTCTCTGTTTCTTTCTGCAATGAGAAAGAGAGTCATCACTAGAAGGATTGTGACAATCTATTTCTGGAGGTTTAGGGGTATGTTCTTCTTTTCCTTCTTTTCTTGGGATGCTGGCCCATTTATGATAAAATTATTTCTTGAACTTGTTGGTTGATTGAGTGGGTTTTCCCTGCGGTCTTTCTTCTGTTATGTTCCACAACAAGGATTCATTAATTGCTTTGTTGTTCATTTCTTTCATTCAAATTATGATATTTGAAACTTTGTAAGTCTTCTTGGAGATTGTGTATGGTTTTTTGTATATCAAAATTTAGTTCCACCACTAGTTCGTTTTCTTAGGTGGGGGTATTCAATTTTCCTTGCCGATTGTTGTCTTCTTCAGGGTTCATGATCTGAACTGTTCTTTTCATCCTGCAATTGCAAAATTTAAATAACAAGAAAATTTTCTGTTAGTTAACAAAATTTAAAAACATACTTTATTTTCTGCAACGAATGTCTGGTACGCCCATTTGGTCTCTTAGTGTTGAAACTAGGCTTTGACACCACTTGTATTGTCCCCAAAATTTGTTTTTTTTTTTATTAAGCTAGTTAATTACTACATGTTTATGCCAGAAATTGTTCCCAGACTACAAGAGAACAAGCCAACACAATATCAAATATATCAATAAAACAAAATAGGGTTTTTAGGGTTTTCAAGGTTTTTTGGTTGAGAAGTTTGATGACAAGAGGAAATGCATTCATAAATCCAAATAAACACTAAATCATAAGTATAGAAAGGTTGAGATGCATAACATAATAACCATTATCCAACAGAAAACAACACTGAAGTTCATCCACAGATGATAAGCATTCCAAGTAAAAAAACTTTAAACCAGCAATAAAATTACCAATCTGAGTAACTAAAACAGGTTATAAATGAAGCCAGAGAACAAAATGAAGGGTAAATAGAGCATATATTTCATAATCAATATTTCAAATACACATAAGAGTCATTTACTTAGCTTATGAACAAGTCTGAAGACCTCCTCTTGCCAGCCAAAAAATCGAACCCTCTATCCTCTTTGTGACATATATTAATACTATTCTCCAAAATTGGTTAAGGAACAGAACCCTAACTGCTTTTCAACCTACCCATCGAAATAGTTTCATCTAAATAATAATTACAAAAGTAAAGTAATTTTCAAAACCTAACTAATAATTGATTATCTTAACAAACTTTACAGATCCTTAGCTGCTTCAACTAACAAGGATATCCCTTCTAGGGCTTGGGCCTTTCTTCTTGCTTTTAGTTGATCTGCTTCCATATCTTTCGAGTCAGTTCTTCATTTTGGTGCTGCAGATATTCGATGGTTTGCTTCAATATTGTAAATCGACCTTCTGTATTCCTTTTCCTTTTCAATGCCTCTTTCGAAACTGCAATCAGCTCCTGATAGTGGCTATTCACCTCATCCAAATCCTTTCTGAGTCTTCTGCTAGCCATGACCAAGCCATAATTTGTCTCCTGCATGTATTCCACCTAATACTTATATTGTTTTAGACTTCTCTGTAAATTCTCTTTTTCTGATTCAAAGGTTTTATTTCCTTCTATGGTTTGCATTTCATTTGGAAGCCATAGAATATTTAATCTCTTATAAATTTATTCATCTTCTGGCAATGATTCTATAGGAGTTTGAGGAAGACCTAGGTGTTCTTCAGTCTCAGCTTCACATGGAACCCTTTCCTCAACCATCACCTTCTTTTCTGAGTAAGAAGCCTTTATCTCACCTTCTTGTTGTTCCTGCAACATCTGATTTTGTACCTCTAGAAATATATCAGATAGTTTAGTATCAGTAAGGATAGACTCTCTTTCTGATTCCATTGGCCTTTTACCCTTACTGTCACCCTTATCATTTTTCAATTTTTCATCAGATGAATAATCATCTATCATTGTTACTCTTTCTTTATTCAATTTAGGGTTCAGTAACTTCTTCATATTCAGTCTGAGCTTATTTCTAGGTCTGGTTTTTGGTCTCCACACAGGAGCAATCTCCCCCAACATTTTGAAAGTCTTACCCTGATGGGTAACTAAGGAAAATTCAACAACTTTTAGTTTCTTTCTTTTTGGTAATGCTACCTCATCACCTTGGCTTGAAATTCCTTTTCAGTAAAAACCCTAGTTGCATAAGTGATAGGGACTTTATCATCCTCAAATAGGCATTTCTCATCTTCTGACAGAACTGTGATAAGACTTTGTCTTTGAACTTCAATATCCTCTTTCTCATCTGAAATCTTCTCTACAAGTACAACCTTTTTAGCAGAAACTGTCTTTGCTGGTAGATCATTTTTAACAGGCTCGGTCTCTTTGATATCTGACTGCAATTTTTTTCTCTCAGTGTCATTAAGGTGCTGTTTATATTCAAAGTCTTCATTTGTTTTTGAAAATTCCTCTAATTTAGCCCTGTCTTCATCTTTGACCTTTACCTTTTGCTTGAGCTTTTTGATCAAAGTCTGTCCTTTATCAGCTTGTCTTCTGTGAGACTGTCCTTCTTGACCATTTTGAAAACCTAACCAGAAAAGGAAATACTCCCAAGTCTTTCCCCTACTCTACAAAATAGTGTTTATGATGAGTTTGATAAGTCCATGGTGGAAAATGCACTGTTTAGTATGATTTTGGTGCTCCTTAATTCTGCAAGACATCTTCTGCATACTCTTTAGAAAGAAGAAGGGCAAGTTCATCTTGGACTCATTACTGAGATGCTAAAGAAATCTGAAGTGGTATTTTAAAATGAAGGAATATCTTCCCTCACAGGTAATATAACTCTGTAAAACTTTAAGGGGCTCTATCCATTCAGGCTTGAAGTTATGAATGGGTACACCTTTACCCTAATCTGCAATTACATCAAGAAGTAAGTACTTTTGTGCATTGAAGGTGAATGGAACCTTCTTAAACCATAATTTTCCCTCATTGTTGATTCCTGTTGCCTTAGCTACCAACTCATTCGTCAATTTGAATTGTAAAGTATCAAAAGACACAATGTCTTTATCATAGCATTGAGAAAATTTATGGGACACGTCTGCATGATATCCATCAATCTTTTTGAAAAATGTCAACCATATTGCATTTGAAAATAACTCTACACATTCTAGAAATTTCTCTATCCAACTTAGGTTGGCGGGCTTAGATCTATTTGTTTTTCCACTTTTCTTCATATTCACTATGGTTTACAGCACCTGTCGATTATCCCACAGTTTATTTATCTTCAAAATATAACAGTATGCCCTAACACACAGTTCAGGGAATCTTTTGTGCCAAATTTCAACAGTCTGACCTAATCACAGAGTTCAGGGAACTCCAATAGTTCTGCTTTAAATGATGAATAATGGGATGCATTTGTTAATATTTAATCATTTACAGTCTATTAAGTGAAAAAATCATATCCTTCCTTTGAATTTCGACATTAAGAATTTTATCAGAAAAACCCCAAATTAAACAAGCCCTAGCAAATGACACGTGGGGTACCTACTCAGAAGATCAATATGAGAACTGGAATGCAATCACTTCAATGGTTAGGTGTCGAATTTCATTTTCCACCTGTCTCTAATTGTCTAGACCACTTCGAATTGTCGCTGCTGGAAATCCCTAATTCCTCATTCAGTTGTAAAAACCCCGATTTCTTAGAAGTGTGTTCTCACCATGACTTTCAATATCCTTCATATCCTTCAGATCAGGAACATATTCCCGAAAACTCTGCCTCATTCTACTTGCTGTCATCATTCCCCTATGCTACATGTAGTCACCACGGTTTACCTCATATGATGATCATCCACCTGTTCCAATGATAAACTATGTAGGACACGTATCAAATGTAACAAATGATGTGATTAACACCTCAGGGACAAGACACCCGAAAAAATCGGACTGAAAAATGATGATTTTGGCATTCACAACTTTCTTGTAGCGCTCTAGTGTATTAATTTTGCTCTTCCACTACAAGAAAGTCCAATCACATAATTTAACATCATTAGGCCACTAACAAAGTTTAAGAATTGTTTTATATGCTTAATCTCGACCTTAGTGTTATTTATGAATCCATTTAATCCATATATACCTTGTAGAACCCTTCAAGAATGAAATCTAAGAAAAATTTATAAAAGCATGCTTAAAAATAAGAAAAATCAAAATCATGAAAATTAAAAGCTTGAACTCAAAATTAACCTTTATAAACAAAATTTCCTAGAAGCAAAAATACTAGCAAGG
>LPNX010444983.1:166767-182544 GCA_001517045.1 Pseudotsuga menziesii
GAGGGAAGACAAAATCATGACCTAACATCTGGCTCTTGCTGCGGGATGAAGTCCTCCTTGTGAGGCTTCAAGAACCTGTAGACCAGTGCCTTCTTTATTGCTACCTGCTAAACTGCAAAATTTCCATTGGGTTATGGAGTCCTTATTGTGTTTTACTCACACCGGTATATACAATGAAAACTAAAATTCCCCTCAAAAATTGTAGAAATGCTTGAGGAATCGTCCATTAACTGGACTTAACAATTCCTCACCTTCCAAAGTCTTTAGAACAAAAGTGTTATTTTTCAAAAACTTAGATACTAGGAAAGGACCAAACCGGAGGTTATCAAATTTGCCATGTTTCCCTTTTTGCTCTTTCCTATCATCCCACCTTAGAACCATGTCACCTATTGAGAAAGTATTATCTTTGATTTTCCTGTCAAATCTGTATTTTATCTTCAATCTGTATAGATGTGCCTTTTCTTCCACTTTTTCTCTATTCTGCTGCAACTCTATCATTTCATAAATCCTTCTCTGCATATCATTAGGTTCTTCCTGACAATACTGAAAAAAATTCATCACTGGGATACCCAACTAGACAGGAAAAATTGCATCTGTACCATATACTAATTGGAAAGGAGAAGTTCCAATTGCTTGTTTGACTGTTATTATGTCAGCCCATAATGCATATTTTAGCATAGAATCCCACGATCTCTTATTATGCTTCAACAAATTTTCTGATACTCTGAATGATATTTTTATTGGAGGACTCAACTAAACCATTACCTTGAGGATAGTAAGGAGTTGAATGTTTCAACAAGATGCCATTCTTTTCACAAAATGCTCCCATTTATTTATACATAAAAGCCTTTGCATTATATGTTACTATTCTATGAGGACACCCAAACCTATTGAGGATATTTTCTTCAATAAATTCCATAATCACCTTATCTGTTGCATTCCTCGTGAGGATAGCTTCCACCCATTTGGTAAATAAATCTGTTGCAATCAAAATCCAATTATGTTAACCTAAGGAAGATGGAATTATCTCTCCTATAAAGTCTAGACCCCACTGCTGGAAAGGGGCACTTACTGCAATTGGTTTTAAAGGTAATGACAACAATTTTTGTTTACCAGCAAATTTCTGACAAGGAATCCATGCTCTTACCTGCTGATAAACATCTGTAAATAAAGAGGGCCAATAGTATTCAGCTCTTAAGATTTTGTATGCAGTTTCCTTCCAATACTTGTGACCTCCACAAGCACCCTCATGAGATTCAGAAATCACTCCTTCAATTTTAGGTTTATCTAAGCATCTGAGTAGAATACCCCCTGGATCCTTCTAAAATAGATGTTGTCCTACCAAACAGTACTTATTAGTTCTTAACTTCAAAGATCTAGCAGCCTTTCTATCTAAGTGTTCAGGACATTGCAAATACAATAAAATATACGATGTCTGCATACCATGTGGATGCTGAATAGAAGTCCATAATATTTTTTTTCTCCAGCTCTGCTTGATTTTCTTCCTGAGCTGGCTCTTCTACCATCAAATGCAATCCTAAAGCTTGGCAATTTGATTCAGCCAACAGCTTGGCCAAACCTTGTCCCTTCACTAGTTTGGTAAGTCTGATATCTACCTCATACTCCATGATTTTAGCAATCCACTTGCCTCTTTTTCCCTCGCTGTTAGGCTATGTCAAAACATCTTTTACAACAGCATTAGGCACATATGAAATAACTTTGGAATGCAAAACATATATTCAGAAGAATTTCAAAGCTTTTACCAAAGAATAAGCCTGTTTTTCCAAGATATTGTATTTTAATTCATAATCTCTGAGAGTTTTGCTGAAGAATGCAATGGGTTGTTCAAGACCATCCTTATTTTTCTGCAACAGAATAGTAGCTAATGTATCTTCAGAGGAAAAGGAAAAGGTTACAAATTCTCTGGTAAAATCTGGACTTACTAATACAGGAGCTTTGGTAAGAGCCATCTTGATTTTTTCAAATGAGTTCTTTGCTTCAGTGGTCCACTTGACTTCTTGATCCTTATTTAGCATGGCTGTAATCTGCTTGATAGTCTCTGCAAAGTTTGGTATAAACCAATGCAGAAAATTGATTTTACCAATGAAATATTGGACATCTTTTTTACTCCTTGGCAGACTTATCTTCAATATTGCTTTTACCCTTTCTGGGTCAATCCTTATACCATCAGCTGAAACTAAATGACCCATTAATTTTCCTTCCTGTACAGCAAAGTGTGACTTCTTTGGGTTCAAGGATAAACCAAATTTTTTGCATTTTAGGAAATTTTATTTCAAATGTTTTAGATGTTCATCACCTGATTGTGAAAATACAGTAATATCATCTAAGTAAATTACCACAAACTTGTCCTTTTCCCCAACAAAGGCTATATCCATAGCCCTTTTAAAAGTTTCTCCAGCATTCATTAAACCAAAAGGCATCTTATCATACATGAAAGTTCCCCAGGGAGTAGTAAAAGATGTTTTCTCTTTATCATCAGGATGCATAGAAATTTGATTGTATCCTGAGAAGCCATCAACCATAGAAATCCTCTATGCCCCAACAACCTTATGCAATATTTGCTCAATTTTAGGTAGAGGATAATTATCCTTTAGTGAAGATCTATTCAAGTTTCTAAAGTCAACACACAGTCTGATTTCTCTATTCTTTTTCCTAACAGGAACTAGATTGGCCAGCCATGAAGAGTACCTAAGAGGAACAATGATCTTGGCATCTAATGACTTCTTAACTTCTTTTTCAATGACAGGAAACAAGGCTGGATTAATCCTCCTCAATTTTTGGTGAAATGGTTTAACATTTGGTTTTAAAGGTACTTTATGTTGTATAGTCCCCGTGGCATATGTTCTCAATTCTTCATAAGACCATGCAAAGACATAAACATGTTCCTTTAACAATTTAATGTACCTATTTCTCTATTCTGCTGTGAGTGCTTTTGAAATCTTCACCATTCTAGGATGTTCTATTGTACCAATGTTACAATCCACCACATTCTCTTCTGAAGACTGTACAACAGGTTTTAGAGGTGTATCATCTTTTGAAAATATCCTTTCTAAAGGTACCAAACCTTTTGGGATGAAATTACCTTTTAGTTCAATAATCTTGTGGCCAGCAATTTCATGTTCAGAAATCTCTTCAACATCTTCATCCTCATCATCTTCTTCTTGATCAATCAGGGAATTAGAAAATTCATGTGTAAGCTCTAGAAATGTTTTAATTTCAATGTCGTCTTCAAACACTCTCCATTACCTTACATTATCAGGTACAGAAGGTCTGTACCTAACCTCAATGGGACACTTCAACTGTGTGGTTTTGGGAATTCTAAAATGTGTAGCTGTTAAGGCCAATGAATTAGCAGTTTGATTATGATCCCTTGGAATATAGGTAATGTTAAAAGCTACAAAATAATTGTTGATCATGTCCCATACCTCATTTCGGTAGACTTTCAGCAAATCCTGTTTCACTTGATAGTTGTTCCTCACCTACTAAACAAATAACTTGGAGTCACCATATGCAGAAATCTGCTGAATGCCCAAATCTTTAGCAGCCTTCAAACCTAACAGCAAAGCTTCATATTCAGTAGTATTATTTGTAGTAATAAATTCTAATTTATACATCATATTTAGTGTTTCACCACCAGGGGATATGAGAAGAACCCCTGCTCCAGCACCTTCTTTTCAAGATGATCCATCAAAGTATAATTGCCAAAGCTCATCTTCTTGTTCCTTACTGCATTTAACTGGCTGTTCCTTTTCAACCTGTAACAAACCAACAGTATTGTCATCATCACTAAAATGTAACATGCAAGTACCCAAATCTTTATCAACAACATACAAAGGATGGTTTGTAGGGTTCTTGTCATCTGTCACAATATAGGAAAATTGAAGCTCTCTGTACAGCCTTTTGTTTTCTCCTCCAAACACAGGAATAGTAGCGTATGTTAAATCCATTTGTAAAGTTCTACCAACTTTCTTTTCCCAAGACCTAGAGAGAAGTAACCCAAATTTAGGTGTGATATCTTCTACTACCACATCCATGATCACACTTTTCATTGGTAACTAAGCCAAACTGACAACCATATCTTTAATCACACCCAAACACTTTACATCTCGTGAGTCAAAAACATACAGATCATGGTAGGGTTTTGTTATACTCAGACCTAAAGCCTCCATGACAGCCTTTGGCATTAGGTTATGTGATGCTTTTGAATCTAATAGACATTTATGTATCATTTGTTCATGGATGGTCAGCGTAATGTAGAATGGAGGTGAAGCACCTACTTCATTCTCAGTTTTTTCAGCCAAAGCTGATCCAATAAAGAGGCTGATTGTTTTCTGAACCAATCATATTAAGAACTGATTCTTTGTAAGAAGGATTTTTCATTAATTCAGTAAAAGGCACATGAATCTTTATTTTGCGTAATTCATTTTCTAGATTAAAATTTTGCACAGTTTTATTTACCTATTCAACCTCCATACTCTTCTTTTGCTTATCCTGATTTTTTTTTCTCTAACACAGGATCAAATTGCTATTTAGTAGGTACAACTACCTTCTTCTTTGGGTTTTGTACTACTTGCTTTGGGCATGAACTCAAATTCAAAGTATTCTTTGGTTCATTCTGATAGATATCAGCAGTTATAGTAGTCATTTTCTAATTTAAATCATCTTATATTTCAAACATATCAGCATCATAATATTATGCATTTAAAAATTCTTCCTCAGTGACAAAACCCTCAGTCAACTATTCTCCAAAATAGTTCATATCTTGATCTGTGTCCTCAAATAACACTTCCTGTTCAATCTCTTCTTCATCAACAAAATTGTTCTGAAGAGGTGGGGGTACCCTTTGATCCTCAGTCTCTCTCCTTTCTCGATGTATATCATTATTTCTTCATTCTCTAGGTATGAAGTGAGGAGCAAACTGTCTTCTGAATTGGTTCTGATTGTTAGGTTTTCTTTCACCTTCTTGAATAGGATTGTTTGAATTTATTTCTAGTTCTAACTTGTTTAATTTTTCAGTCAAAATCTTCACTAACTTGGCCATCTCATCAATTTTACCTTCTAGAGAATGGGATGTTGAAACCCCTGGAGCTGCTTCCTTCTTACCTTTCTTGTCATACATCTCCCGAGCTGTTTCCTTTTTCAATCTATTAGAAGCCAATATATTAGACTCAGCCTCTAATGCTGCATCCTGCATGTTCAGTAAAGAAACAGGTCTTCTTTCTCTTAGTAGTAAGGAAAATTCATGGTCGAAAGCATTTGCATATGTGAGTTTTACAGATGTTTCTGAAGGTTTTATTTCTACAGGAATTCTACCATACATTTTATTGAATCTCTTTGAAAAGTCTGCAATGGTTTCATCCTTCTTTCTCCTAAGGGCTCCAAACTCAGTTATATAATAAGTATGATCTTTGGTGTCATCCGATTGTCTCATGAAGAGGTCCTGAAGCTCTTCTATGATGGTGATAGAATTTGCAGGAAACTCCCTAAACCAATTTCTGACATCTCCATCAAGGCTTTGCACAAACATCCTCATCCATACATCCTTAGCTTCAATATTCTGGCTATCAACATAACTGAGAAAGGCTTTCCAGTGCTCTTCAGCTGTAGTTTCACCCTGTCCATTAAACCTAGGCAGGAATTTCTGATAATCACCTCTAGGAAGTCCATTCAAAGGGTGAGGCAAAACTATTGGTGCATACCTGGTTGCAACCATTCGGTCCATCATATCTATAGGTTGATTTTGGGCTGCCATTTTAAGGTTGACTAACTTTGGTGATGGAGAGATTTGACTGAAACTTGGATGAAAAGGGGCTTTACCAACTTTCAGATGAAATAGAGGAATTTTACCAGGAGATACTATTTTTTCCTTTTTGAAGGATTGAGGATTAGTGAAAACTTGAAAGTTACTGACAAGAATTATAGGCTTTAACCAAGGAGAAGTTTTTTCTTCTTTTCTCAAAACAGATAAAGGTGATGAACTATCTAACTGATCAGGGTTATATAGGGCTGGTGATGACTAAGACCTTCTAATCTTCCTTATTATTTTCAGTATCTGTTTTGGGTCTGAATCACCCAACTACAAAGGTGAAATAGGTCTAATTCTAGTTCCAATTCCCCTAGTAGCCACTGTGACAAATTGGTGAAAAGTAGTCTTTAAGATTTGTTGGTTTAAGTTCACCTCTTAAAACCAGTGAAATGATAAGTATCCCAGGGAAAAATATGTTTTCAACTTCATCCCCAACAGTGGTGCCAAAGATGTTTATGCCAGAAATTGTTCCCAGACTACAAGAGAACAAGCCAACACAATCTCAAATATCTCAATAAAACAAAATAAGGTTTTTAGGGTTTTCAAGGTTTTTTGGTTGAGAAGTTTGATGACAAGAGGGAATGCATTCATAAATCCAAATAAGCACTAAATCATAAGTATAGAAAGGATGATATGCATAACATAATAACCATTATCCAACAGAAAACAACACTGAAGTTCATCCATAGATGATAAGCATTCCAAGTAAAAAAACTTTAAACCAGCAATGAACTTACCAATTTCAGTAACTAAAACAAGTTATAAATGAAGCCAAAGAACAAACTGAAGGGTAAATAGAGCATATATTTCATAATCAGTTTTTCAAATACACATAAGAGTCATTTACTTAGCTTATGAACAAGTCTGAAGACCTCCTCTTACCAGCCAAAAAATCGAACCCTTAATCCTCTTTGTGACATAAATTAACACTATTCTCCAAAATTGGTTAAGGAACTGAATCCTAACTGCTTTTCAGCCTACCCATCGAAATAGTTTCATCTAAATAATAATTACAAAATTAAAGTAATTTTCAAAACCTAACTAATAACTGATTATCTTAACAAACTTTACAGATCCTTAGCTGCTTCAGCTAACAAGGCTATCCCTTCTAGGGCTTGGGCCTTTCTTCTTGATTTCAGTTGATTTGCTTCCATATCTGCAATCTTTCTAGTTAGTTCTTCATTTTGTTCTTGCAGATATTGGATGGTTTGCTTCAATATTTTAAATTGACCTTCTGTATTCCTCTTCCTTTTCAATGCCTCTTTGGAAACTGCAATCAGCTCCTAATAGTGGCTATTCACCTCATCCAAATCCTCTCTGAGTCTTCTGTTGGCCATGACCAAGCCATCATTTGACTCCTGCATGTATTCCACCTGATACTTATATTGTTTTACACTTCTCTGTAAATTCTGTTTTTCTAAATTAAAGGTTTTATTTTTTGCTATGGTTTGCATTTCATTTGGAGGCCATGGAATATTTAATCTCTTATAAGTTTCTTCATCTTCTGGCAACAATTTTGTAGGAGTTTTAGGAAGACCTAGGTGTTCTTCAGTCTCAGCTTCACATGGAACCATTTCCTCAACCTTCACCTTCTTTTCTAAGTAAGAAGCCTTTATCTCACCTTCTTGCTATTCCTACAACATCTGACTTCGTACCTTTAGAAATATATCAGATAGTTTAGTATCAGTAAGGACAGACTCTCTTTCTAATTCCATTGGCCTTTTACCTTTACTGTCACCCTTATCATCATTCAATTTTTCATCAGATGAATAATCATCTATCATTGTTACTCTTTCTTTGTTCAATTTAGGGTTCAATAACTTCTTCATGTTCAGTCTGAGCTTATTTCTAGGTCTGGTTTCTGGTCTCCACACAGGAGCAATCTCCCCCAACATTTTGAAAGTATTACCCTGATGGGTAACTGAGGCAAATTCAACAACTTTTAGTTTCTTTCTTTTTGGTAATGCTACCTCATCACCCTCGCTGTGAAATTCCTTTTTAGTACAAACCCTAGTTGCATCAGTGACATGGACTTTATCATCCTCAAACAGACATTTCTCATCTTCTGACAGAATTGTGATAGGACTTTGTATTTTAACTTCAATATCCTCTTTCTCATCTAAAATCTTCTCTGCAGGTACAGCCTTTTCAGTAGAAACTGTCTCTGCTGGTTCATCATTTTTAACAGACTCGGTCTCTTTGATATATGAGTGCAAATTTTTGCTCGAAGTGTCATTAAGGTGTTGTTTAGATTCAAAGTCTTCATTTGTATGATTTGAAACTTCCTCTAATTTAACCCTGTCTTCATCTTTGACCTTTACCTTTTTCCTGAGCTTTCTGATCAAAGTATGTCCTTTATCAGCTTGTCTTCTGTGAGACTGTCCTTCTTAACCATTTTGAAAACCTGACCAGAAAAGGAAATACTCCCAAGTCTTTCCCCTACTCTGCAAAATAGTGTTTATGATGAGTTTGATAATTCCATGGTGGAAAATGGACTATTTACTATGATTTTGGTGCTCCTTAATTCTGCAAGACATCTTCTGCAGACTTTTTAGAAAGAAGAAGGGCAACTTCTTCTTGGACGCATTATTGAGATGCTGAAGAAATCTGAAGTGGTATTTGAAAATGAAGGCATATCTTCCCTCACAAGTAATATAACTCTGTAAAAATTTAAGGGGCTCTATCCATTCAGGCTTGAAGTTATGAATGAGTACACCTTTACCCCAAATCTGTAATTATAGTAGGAAGTCAGTACTTTTGTGCATTGAAGGTTAATGGAACCTTCTTAAACCATAATTCTCCCTCATTCTTGATGCCTGTTGCCTCAGCTACCAACTCCTTGGTCAATTTGAATTCTAAAGTATCAAAAGACACATTGTCTTTATCAAAGCACTGCTTAAATTTATGGGAGACCTCTGCATGATATCCATCAATCTTTTTGAAAAATGTCAACCATCCTGCATTAGAAAATAACTTTGCACATTCTAGAAATTTCTCTATCCAACATAGGTCGGTGGGCTTAGCTCTATTTGTTTTTCCACTTTTCTTCATATTCACTATGGTTTACAGCACCTTTCGATTATCCCATAGTTTATTTATCTTCAAAATATAACAGTCTGCCCTAACACATAGTTCAGAAATCTTTTGTGCCAAATTTCAACAGTATGACCTAATCACAAAGTTCAGGGAACTCCAACAGTTTTACTTTGAATTTTACTGCTTTAAATGATGAATACAGGGATATATTTGTTAATAGTTCGTCATTCATAGTCTATTAAGTGAAAAACTCATATCCTTCCTTCGAATTTCTACATTAAGAATTTTATAAGAAAAACCCCAAATTAAATAAGCCCTAGCAAATGAAACGCGGGTTACCTGCTCAGAAGATCAATACGAGCACTGTAATGCAATCACTTCAATTGTTAGGTGTCGAATTTCATGTTCCACCTGTCTCTAACTATCCATACCACTTCGAACTGTCGCTACTGGAAAGCCCTAATTCCTCATTCGGTTGTAAAAACCCTGATTTCTTAGAAGTGTGTTCTCACCACGACTTTCAATATCCTTCGTATATTTCAGATCAGGAACATATTCCCCAGAAACTCTGCCTCATTCTACTTGCTGTCATCATTCCCCTGTGCTGCATGCAGTCACCATGATCTACCTCATACGATGATCATCCACCTGTTCCAATAATAAACTATGTAGGACATGTATCAAATGTAAGAAATGATGTGGTTAACACCTCAAGGACAAGACACCTAAAAAAATCGAATTGAAAAATGATGATTTTGGCATTTGTGACTTTCTTATAGCGCTGTAGTGTATTAATTTTGCTCTTGCGCTACATGAAAGTCCAATCACATAATTTCACATCATTAGGCCACTAACAAAATTTAAGACTTGTTTTATATGCTTAATCTCGACCTTAGTGTTATTTATGAAACCATTTAATCCATATATACCCTGTAGAACCCTTCAAGAATGAAATCTAAGCAAAATTTATAAAAGCATGCTTAAAAATAAGAAAAATCAAAATCATGAAAATTAAAAGCTTGAACTCAAAATTAACGTTTATAAACAAAATTTCCGAGAAGAAAAACTACTAGCGATGTTCAAAAACATAAATAAAAGCATAAAACTAGGGAAGACAAAATCATGACCTAACACTACCTAAACTGAAAATTAACTTATCTTCTGTGGAATGTGACGAACTTTGTTTGCAAAATTAAATTGTTGTAACTTGTTCTTACCCTCGTCTAGATGTTTTCCCCGATGTAGTTATTTATGTAATTCTATAATGTATTTAAGTTACTTGATCTGATTTAGATGGTTACACTGTTCGTTGATTATTTCTTATAATGCATGTGCATGCATGTGTGTTCAATTTATAGCTTACTTACTGTTATAAGTTTTCTTTATTGGTTTATGGAAAGTTCTGACTTAACTTGTAATTCTCAAGGGGTGGATTGGCGGTACTTGTATCCCTTATAGGATCACTAGGAGAGGTAACTAGTTTTACTTGATGTTACATGGTTTACATAGTTCATGTTGAACTAATGCAATTCTTATTCATTTTTTATAGGTTCATTAGTTGACGGAAAACTTGCTATTACCGTTAAAAAATGACATGCTACCTATGCTAAACTACTTCATTGCTTTGGACGACAAAAGGACCACAATCCTATCTTAGTGATTCTTACTACTGTTGTTACCGTTATCATTTATGCATGGCTGGGTTTATTTAGACCTACGTCTAATTGGTTATCATTATTATTGTGGTTCTTAGGACCTTGTGAACTGGCTTCCTATAATTAGTTTTTATTACACATGCTATGAATATTTTCATGCCTTTATGGGGAAGGTTTAAGTCATAAGACTTGGCCATCATGTAATAAAGTTTATATACCATATGTTATGTGTGGGATGGGCCATTATTGGAATATTTCATTTGCCATGAATCTTGGCTTAGCAATGCCAATGAATATAATGATGGGGGGTCTTATTGTAAAAGGTATTGTCAACACCAAGTCGCATTTGGGTTTTGGAACTATAGGGATTAAGAAATATTTAGACATTGGTGGTTGACAGGGTGGAGGAGTGAATTCTCCTTAGCATGTGTTGATTTCAATCCCTAAGCTTTGTTTATCTTGGAGGAAGGATTCATTCATAACTTTGATGGTTGATCTCTGTCCAATTCTCTGGTTTGTATTATGGTGTGAGGTCTGGCTTGAATATGCACCTTTGGGAGAGGTATAATATTAACCCGGGTTTGCAACATTGTTTATGTGTTGTTTTAGTTTGGAGGATTGGTATAATTCTCACATTTTGTTGTCCCTTGTTTGCAAGTAGCAGGGATTCCATTGCATGGTTTTTGGGTCTCTCAAGTTGTCGACGCATACCCTTCATAAATAAGCCTTGTACCAACAAGCTCTGAGCTTCTTACCTCTGCGTAGAGATTTTTGACAGACCTTTGAGCTCAGTGTTTGTAATGATGGATGAATGAATGTTTAGGGGTTTTGACTGTGTAAAGTTTTGTTTATATTTAAGGCATATATTAGAGATGCATATGACAGTATTTTGGGTTTATGATATTTGATTTTTGCACCTTTGGGCCAAGTATGATTTTGACTCAGCTCTGTGAATGTAATTTTGTATTTGTAGCTTGAATGCATCGCTAGATGGTTAGTATAAGCTCCTACGTTTTGGTTTTGAGGATGGGCTCCAAAAATGTGGCACTACCGTTGCTTGCAATGGTGGCTTGTTTGGAATCATGACTGTGTAGTTTTTATATATCAATTAGAGTGGTTATAAATGTATGCATTCGCACTTGGGTATTAGTTGTGGATACAATTCCTAGCTTGGAAAGGTTATGACTCTGTGTAATTCATTTTTTGTATTTTAAATTCTCATTTTGGGTTTTTAACAGAGTTGGTTTAACTTTTGAGCCATGACATTGCTGAAAATGGTTCTCTTGCCAATTCGCGACTATGTAATGCAATGGAGAGAATGTTGTTTAATGGTGATTCATGGTGTTGTTTACATATATGTGCATTAATTTTTGGGATGGTTGTGAAGTGTGGTGTTAATCTTGTGAAATGGATTTCATTCCTATCATAGTGTAGAAAGTGGTTTATTTCTTATGATTTTTGTTAATGGGTTTCCTTTGCTTCTCGGTTGTGAGCCTCGAAATGATTACAACGTATAAATTGGGTTTATATTACTTATATGGAAATTCCAAATATGGTTACAACATGTATATTTCATTGGTATTTAATGTGTGGAAATGTTTATAGGGAAATGATTTTGTTTTAGTTCTAAACCTTCTTACTTTTTACAATTGTTTAGCATAGATTATGTGGAAATAATTGTAAGCAATTAAAGCATTGGAAACATTGCAAGATAATCCTAAAACATTCGATGCGTGTCATGTTTTTAATGTATCCCGGGTTTTAAAGAGCGAGCTCACAGGATTTGATCTTCGCTTGTGTGGGTTGTAAGTTATGTGTGTGTGGATGTTTTGTTTTGGCATGAATGCCAACAGGATTCGATCATGTAACCTCTTGATTTATATGATATGTGTTAATACATTTTTTTTTTGAGTTATGTTTGATTCTTTATGATATTGGTACATAGTATAGTTATGAATTATGATGAATTCGACCCTACGGACCTTAGAGGTCTTTATAGCTTGGCATTTGATGTTGTTGTTATATAATGGAAATGATTTGTTTATAGTTTTGTTTTTATGATACTTTAATTAAAGTGTTAGCCATTATATTTAGGTTATAATATTATTCTTTTTATTTAGATCAAAGCTGTGGGTAGCAGTTTGGTTTATTATAAATAATACCATTTTGCTGGAAATAAGAAATCTGCCAATAGAGATAAGATATAGATTGTGTTTTTTATTAGTTATAGGTTTTGAACTAGAAATAAAAGACAGAAAATAAATTGTAGAAATGAATAGAAACCAAACCTTCCTATAGATAACAGTAAAGGTTCTGAATTCACCATGAATAAAATATACTCAAATAGCCTAGTTAAACAGAAAAAGATAACCTAACCTTTGATAAGAGAAATACATCTGCTAATAAATAATGAGTTTAACCTGTAAGTGAAGAAAGAAGTAATGCATAAAATATAGCCTAGCTTATAGAAGACAATTACTAAATATCCATTAAGAATTCAATCTCTTTTTTTTATAATAAAACCTGTGTAGTTTACAAGGGAAAAATCAAGAACCTCATACCTGCAAGATGAAGTTGTTTTGATGGATGAAAATCCTTCACACTCAAATAACCAGCATTAACAAATTCATAAAAAGATCTGACCTCTGTTCAGATAACCAAATGACTTGCGAACTACCATGTTCAACCCAACCATGACCCAAAACCGTTCCTGTTTTCAATCGCGATCCCCCTGAGCTGGTTCCAACATGTAAGGAGCTTAGAGCTCCTAAGGTAAAGCTTCCTTATCTGGGATATCAGGTTCTGTATCAATTCTCCTTTTTCATCTTAAGAAAATAATCAAAAGATCCCCAATCCTCTCTTTGCTTGGGTTTCTATAGGAAGACTTTTCAGTCAAAGGGGAAATTAAATCAAGAATCGTTTGATTTCTTGAAATAACCATTTTTATTTAATTTGGGCAATTTTAATATTTAACTTAAGAAATTTTGATTAGTTCCTATTTTGAATCTTGTGGGTATTTTAATATTTAATTATCATCAGTAACAATAATATTAACATATCAATCCTTTCTTTATTTCTTATAGCTATTAGTATTATTACTATGCTTACTCTTTATACATATCATATATATATATATCATTTGTTAAAATTTTATCCTTAGGTATCATATAGCATGATCCCTAAACATATGACACTTTACTTTTATCTTAGTCACTTTCTTTAAGAATGCCTTCAGTTAGGGGTTAGTTCAACTAGGTTAGGAAACTCTAAACCTCCTTACATGTTGGATTCCCTTGTATAACATGGTAGTTCTTCAGTACTTGATGAGATACTGAAATTCAAAATTTCATTTAACTACTTAAAAATATGTAAGATGAGATCAATGTTTTGTCCGAGTCATTTTCACTCGACATATTAATTATTTTTCAATAAATACTAGTGCTTATCCAAAGTCCATACTTAGTGCTAAAAACAAGGAGTTACAAACTTAGTGCAATTCCAGAGATCCTTGTTTAACACTAATGCTAGGATGTACTTGTAGGATACACCCAATGATACAATGGCCAAGGATCAGATGTTCCAGATCTTATGCTCAACACAAATATAAATACTCATGTGCTCCAGATCTTCTTGCTCAACACAAAACATCAAATACCCATTTTCTTCAAAGCTCCTCGCTCAACACAAAACATCTCATCAATTATATGCTTCAAGGTCGACACCCATCACATGAAATCATATATATATATATATGCAATTTGTCTTACGCCCAATATATGAAACAATCATTATGTTCATATGTAGTGGGGTTTTAGACCCAATATACCAATTAAAACATAAAAGAAACATCATAAGGAATGGGGCTTATGCCCATAAGTTTTAGGTCAAAATTCAGGATATTACACCTATCTCATATCATGATGGTGACAAGAATTAGGCATAACAAAATCCCACCCAAAGCATGAGGCTAGAGGGAAAGGATAGGAAAATTGGTTTGACATAATAATTTATACCTTCGAGGCCAAGGTCCAAAGGTCGAAACTCATCAATAACCAAGATGATTCTGTAGTATGTTTACAATTTGGTGCCTATCCAAATGACTCACAACATGGATTTCGACCAATAAAACATAGATCTATGTGAGATATAAAAAGTCATGGCTACTGAAATAAAACATAGATCCATGATAAGAAGATTCAAATTTGGACATAGATACCAACCATACACTGTAGATATATGCCATACAAATGCAAATCCAAGCACAACTGCAAACACACAATGTAGATCTATGTAATGAATCATACAAATCACTCCATCGCAACATGGTGAAAGGAGAGAAAAATAGATGAATTCTCAATGAACACCCATGATATTCATCCCATTCTCAAGAAAGTATGATTCTATCCATGCAAATAAATGTATTGAATTCAAACATGGTAGAATCCACTTGATTACTAGTCAATTATGAGAACCATTAATGTTAAATCACCATTAATGTTAATGATTACCAAGGTACCCCAGTACATTCCTTCAAATTTGAATGGATGAACTGATGTAAAACAATCGGGTGAATCTTTCAATTAAAGGTCAATTGTGAAAAATAATTGTCTGAAGCGAGGAAACTTGGCATTATGGCATGCATATTTCAAGGTACTGACTTGTTTCTAATACCAATTCCTAGAATATGTGTTGAAGTTCACATGAATAGTCTCATCGAAGGAGGGCGTTGATGAATCCTAAATCAATGAAACAAAACCTGGATCAAAGTTATGTAATTTGAGTATGAAGTAACCACAGGATTGATTCAAAGGTAACAAACACAAAATTTAGGTAGGTTTGACTGTAGAGGGTAATTCTCAACACAAAACTTTCTTTTGAACATTGAGCGGGATGAACGAAGACTTGAAAGCATTGACTTGATGAGGAAAATACTAGGACAAAATGCGACACTAAACCATGCATTATTTAAAAAGAATCAAAGGATTAAGATGACCACTACAACAAAATACCCTTTTAGGAACAATTTTGTCTTGAGGCGGTTTTTTTACCTACCACCCGAGAAAAAAAAAGTATTTTTATGTATTTGGGGGCAGTTCTTAAAAATACCCCTCAAAATTTCTGAGAATTGGACTTTTTTGGGCATTTTTTAAAAACCTTCCCCAAAAAGTCCAATTCTCAGGACTTTGGGTGGGGGTTTCAGAAATACACCCCCCCGCACAAAAAAAAAAAAATCCATGAGAATCAGAAATTTGGGTGCAG
>LPNX010444983.1:182595-203418 GCA_001517045.1 Pseudotsuga menziesii
AGTTCAATTCTCATGAATTTTGGAGGGAGGTTTCTAAAGTCCCACCCTAAAGATATTTTCAAGGTGGATTTTAAAAAATTATCCCTCTAAAAGTATTGAGAATTTACTTTTGGTGATGGTTTTTAGAAAGCTGCCTCTATTTGTTAAATTCTGATGACGTTTAGGGGTGGTTAGAAAGGCTACTCCTAAATATACGTTTCAAGGAGGTTTTTGGGAAACCCCCATAAAAATTAGAGAATTTTACTTTTGGACGTGGTTTTTTAAATATTGTTGTCAAAATGTCAATTCTCATGTTGTTTTTGTTGGGGGGGGGGTTAGAAGGACCGCCGCTAAATATATTTTTGAGGTATGTTCTCAATATCCATTCTCTCAAATACTACTAAAATTTAACACTAATTATTGTATAATTGACCCCTAATTAACCTCATAATTGATGACTAATTACCCCCAATTATCACTCATTACAACAAAATGATCCCTACTTGATCACTAAATACCCCTAAATAGTCCATGCTTACTAGTAATTAACCCTTGATAACCTCTAAATCACACCTACTTTTTTTAAAGGAAAACCTCATGGAGAAACCTATTAGATTTTCCAAACATTCATAGATTTCATTTTCCCTAGTAAATCCATCGATGTAGAATAGTGTGCCTCGCACACAAAGATTCGAAATAGGAACATGCCACCATGAACCTAACTAAATTCCCAACATCATGGATAGCTGTAATTTCCTAAATTTTGACCTAACAGTTACTCTAATAAAACACCGATCTCATCTTACTTACTTTTAAGTTGATTAAATGAAATTTAATTTATGTGTCTCATCAAGTACTGAAGAACTATCACGATATACAAGGTAATCCAACATGTAAGGAGGTTTACATCTGCCTAACCTAGTTGACCTAACTGAAATTTAACTGTCTTGATCTAACTGAAATTTAACTGTCCCTTTTCCTAAATATTGTTTATAAAGACCCAAGCCAAATTAAGGCTTGGGGATCTCATGAATTTTCTATGATATCTGATCATTATTATCCCAAGAGTTCTTGGAGAGCATTTTTCGAAAAAAAGGAAAAGCAATCTAGTAGAGAATTTGTTATCCCAGATAGGTGAAGCCTTGGCTTTAGGATCTCCAGACTACTTGCATGTTGGAACTAGCTCTAGGGGATCCGGATTGAAACCAAGAACGGTTCTGGGTGATGGTTGGGTGGAACGTGGTAGTTCTGAAGTTATTTGGTTGATAGATTTGAGGTCAGAATTTTCTATGTTCTTGTTAATTCTATGTGCTTAAGTGTGTAGGTTTCTAGCAATTAAAATAACTTCAAATTGCAGGTATGAGGTTTTTTCCTTCCTTATAGTTCATACAGATTTTTATTAAAGTAGGGTTTTATAATATTTAATGAAAATCTGTATATTATATGTTTTCTCAGCTAGGTTTTCCCTTTGTTTATATTGCTTGCATCTAAACACTAGGAAAAAATAGTTTATATTCTTTCAGTATTATTCTTTTGTTTTTATGGTCATTTGGGAAAATCTTAAATTAAGTCTTTTATGTATATGTTTAACTATC
This sequence comes from Pseudotsuga menziesii, assembly GCA_001517045.1. Lineage (NCBI taxonomy): Eukaryota > Viridiplantae > Streptophyta > Pinopsida > Pinales > Pinaceae > Pseudotsuga > Pseudotsuga menziesii. The sequence goes on from LPNX010444983.1 coordinate 184,170, forward strand.
TATCAGAGTTCATATTAGACTTAAACTCTATATTATTTGATATAACTAGATTTATGTATATTATTCAAACTTAGAAGAAAAGATAAACAAAACTTTTATAAATATAGACAAAGTAAACCTTAGTAGCATTTAAACTAAAATCGTATATTAATCTTTGGATATAAAGCATTCATATAAACTATTTATAAAACCTATAAACTTATAGACCAAAATCAAATATCTAAGTTGTAGAACATTCAACCTATGTTCAAAACATTTTAAAATAATTAATAAACTATCAACCAAAAGAAACAAATTAAACGATAGATCAAATCTCTCACACCATTAAAATTGAACTCTAAACTTATACTTCCAACGCTGGTATATTTCATATTGACAGCACGAATTTTCCATTTTCCATAATAAAATCAAACATAAACAACATATCATAAATGTTGTTCACAACCTTCAAGGATAAACATTAAATCCATTCTAAAACATAAACATTGATAAGTTTTACAAAACCCATCCCAGCCATCGAATCTTATACAATATTGTCTACGAGATAAATCTCACTTATTACATTACAAAATATCTTACACAAAGTCCATCCAACAAAACCTGCGAAAGTTTGGCTGTAGACCAATTAATATACAAACATATCAAACTACTAACACGATAAACATAAACTAGAACTCACCATTTGTATAAATGAAAGTATTAAAGACAAGAATCATTTTGTTTATCATTTAATTAGAAATGCATCTAGGATCGAATCCTATGAGATGCCCAAAACCCGAAATAATTATAACACAAGACTAAATCGTAAATAAGCCAAGGATCGAATCATGTAGGAATCATGGATAAATAAAAAAAATAAATGCTAAAATTAAAACTATGCGTCTAACTCATTAAAACAACCAAGGATCGAATCCTGTAAGTACCACTTCTAACACCAAATATAAGCACTGTGACATACACAGTAAGGGTTTTGCTTCTCAGGCTGCTGACAAGAACTTCAATTATAAGATGATAGTTTCAAAAAATATGAGCTACACTCCCATAACCAATTACACAGTCACATTATTAATAAAAATAAAAACCATCTTTACAGGCTGCATATTCTCCTAAGGGCCGAGCTAAGCTTCCATGATCACGACTGTAAGGTGAAACCCTAGCCACGATAACTATTAACTCATACGCCTATTAAAATATTGTAACTTCAAAATATGTTCTAGTTCTATTGTATTCCTCCAATTGGAGATGAGTTTGGTCTTGTTAGAATCATTAAAGGATGCAGTGTAAACCTCCGAATGTAAGTCAGGTCATTAGTACTCAAGTGTCAATATAATAAATGATATTTGTAATGTCTAGTTGGACAAGTTGGCCATGAAAACTAGTGAATTTGGCCCCACCAAGTTAGAGGTCAAGTCAACAAAATAATATAAATAGGAGGGCATTCCTCTTCATTTGTGCTCACTCACTGAAGTTCGTTTTAGCAATAGAGAAAAATAGTAGCACACCAAGAAGAAGGAAGCAATTGTTGTCTGAATTTTTGTTGCACCTGGAAATTCTTTCTGGAAGCTCCCATTCAGAAGTCCCCATGGAGTTAGTTCCTACATGCTTGGGAGAGGTGGAATTCACTTCTCTCACCTGTTGGGATCAAATCTTATCAATTTTCCAAGTCATCTCATGAGTTCTAGGCCTATAAATTAATACTTCATGATGAGAATGGGGGAGGCCAAGAAAAGTACCCTTATGCTGTTAGTTTGAAGTCTAAATTAGAGGCAAAGTAGAGCTAGCTTATGTTTGGAGAGATCTTCGTAGTTATAGAGGATTGTATATGTTCTTGTAGAGATCGAAGCCATCAACATCAACGCTTGGTTGTACTTCTCTCTCTTTCATAATTAATACCAAAAAATTTCCCTTTCCTATATTTGATATATTGATTTTAATTGGATATTATCAGACTCCTTGATCACTAATATAAATAATCTATTTATCATGATGCTCTCATCCTACTTGTTTGTTTTGCAAGTATTGAATCGTTGCAAGGGATTTTGGAGAAAAGACAAAGAGACCTAAGGTTGATGCATATTATATTTCATGTTATTTAATTTAATTGTTTAAGGAAAGGATATTTTGTTGTGTCTTTTTGTTTTGTTATTGTGACTTACAGTGTAGAAGACAAACAGTGTCTGCACGGATTGAGAATTCCTTATAACAAAATTAGTGAATCCACTAGGGATCAGCGTAATCTAGTAAGATATGGTGTAGATCCAGTCATCTCTACAAGCTTTGGTAACCATTCAAACTATGAAGGTTATTTTCTCTCCTTTCAGTTCTTTTTGTTTATAAGGTAAGCCATTCATCTTACTTTTCTGATTTATTGCCTCTATTCCAAGAGTGGTTTTCACTTTTTTACATTTCAACTCAATACATTTTCTAGTTATTCTTGCAAGTCCTTTATTTTTTCAGTCTATTGATAGAACGACGCATCTCCCTTCGGCTAACAGATGGCTGACCTCTCCGTGACGTGTTTTCTTCTTCACTAGAAGCACCGACAATGCCTTTCCTCAAAGTTGACAGAGCACTAACAATGCCTTCTTGCATAAGCATAAGTGCGTCGATCAGCCTGACAATGCTCTGGTGCAGTTCCCTTCAGTGAGCCGAGGTAGGCCTTCAAACTGCCTGTAAACTTCTTTTGATTGTCTATGAAAAGTTTTCCTTTAATCTTTTCAAACTATTTCTTTCTCTGAAATTTCTTGTGTGTTTTTCCTGTTTGCTTGCTATCTAAGTTTGGTTGTCTTTTGCGTATTTGATTCTCTTTTTAAGCTTAATTTCAAAACTTTTATCTTCTTCATTGTTTTAAAAGAAAAGCAAAAAAAGTTTGGTTTTGGATTTAGCAAAGTGGTTATTCTCTGAAAATTTTATTTTTGAAAAGAAACTTATACCCTCTTTCTGAATTAGTTTTACTTTAAATCTTGTGTGCTTGTCATTTTTCAACAAAAAAAATTACAAAACAAATTTTATTATTTTGTCTTGTTTATACTTGATAAAGTTCCATTTTCCTTTGCATAAGTGATTTAGACAGATAGGCCTTTTTGCATTATAGAGAAAGTTAGTTTTGTATGCATGTTAGAGGCTTTGCTTTCTATCCTCATTCAGAGATTTAAAGTGCTTGTTGAAAAATATTTTTGTTTGAAAGAACTCTCTTTGCATACCTTGTTAGATCATGTTTTGATCAATGAAAGTGGCATTTGATTTAGTGTGTTTTTTAAAGGAAAAAGAAAAATGTTTCTTCCTTACCCTAGCTAGTTCTCATCGAAGTCAAAAACTGTATTTACATATAGATTAATTTGTATTATTGGAGACAATACCTAACAGACATTCACTAATCATTCAGATAAAATTAATGGTATATTTAAGTCTAAAATTGTATATAAATTTGAGTGATAAGTTAGTGACATGTTTGGAAATTGTAAAATGTAGGAGCTGTCATTACCCACCTGCACTACAACCTGGGACTCACGAGATTATTTCATGTACCATTGGTATATTGAATGACCTTTCATGTACCCTTGAGGTATATAGAAAGGTACTTCATGTACTTGATTGTATATCAGAAGGCCCCTTGTGGACGGTTGTGCATTAGACAACACTACTACCGATTTGAGCTCCTACGTACCTTGTGAATATCAAGAGACCCCACTAGGATTCCTTCTCCAACTGATAAAAACCCTTTGGTTGTCTTGTTTGGAGCAATACACCAAAAACAACATTCGGGGAGACTACTACGCACATACCCCTATATTATATCATGAGTTGCACCTTCTTGACAATCTTGGTGAGAGACTGACTATTTTGAACCCGTTGTGTCACTCAAGACTGCTTGTGACCTTTAGCTATGTGTTGGTATGTTTGTGTGTTTTTCTCTCTTTTTGACTTAGATTAGATAACTTCAACCACCACCATGGTTGAGAAACTTATGAGACATCATTATCGTAGATTGTAGGGTTTAGCTCCTGACTATCCTCCTACCGTGTAAGGACAAGAAGGGGTAAACATGGAACAACCAGCTTCTATTGATGCTCCTATAGGAACTACCTCAGCTAATGAAACCAAAGATGATTTCACTATTTATACAAATCCTTTGGTCCAATTGCCTCCTGCTGTTGATGTTCATTCACCAATGGAAATCTGTACCGATAATCCTATTGAAGCAGAGTTTGGACCTGATGATCCTTTTTAGAGGACTTCTTTGGGCCAAGCAATTTATGAGTTTGGGGTTGTTAGACCTTCGCCTGGGAACCCTCCTCTATGGGAGGATGAATATAGGAGAATTCAATCTTCCCTTGATCAAGATTGTAATTTTTTAGAAAGAGAAGAAAGAATTATTACCTCACCTTTGTCTTACAGAGAATCTGTTTCAGCTCTTTTACCTCATCTGTCAGACCCATGGCCTGCTAGATATCATACTCTTGCTAATATTTTAGCTCCTATTCTATAAATTTTAGTTAGTGGTGAAACTTCTAATAATCCATGTCAAACTCCCAATCGTACAGTTTCACATCCCGAGTCTATAACGCATCCTCCCATACTCATTGTATTTGGGGGGAAATACTCAACTCAGGTGGTGTAAGCACATTCTAACATCGGGGAGCAACCTCTGGTGCAAGTTATGTCACCTGTTATTAGGATTGTTGCTAGTTCTAGACAAGTTTCATATGTAGAACAACCTTCAATAGTTGTTCCCACTACCAATAGAAACATGGTGAATCTCCCATCTAATATAGGCCAACCCTTAGGGGTACAACCTGTTATAAATCCAATTTCTTGGGGATATACTTATCCCAAAAACCAACCACCCCTGATTCAACCATCTTATCAACCCACACCATCGGGGGCTATTTATCCTGGAATTCCTTACCCTGGAAATGATGTTGTGGCTTGGGGACAACCAAATTGTTCTAATGTCCCATATTATGGAGGAGCTTATGTCCCTACTACTGGAGGATACATACCTCCACCTGGAGGCCCTCTGCCTGGAGGACCTCCTAGAGGACCTGGAGGACCCAGTGGACCATCTAGAGGACCCCCACCTGGAGGACCTTGAGGATCCGAAGGACCTCCACCTGGAGGACAACGAGGATCTGGAGGACCCCCTCTTGGAGGACCTCGAGGATCAGGAGGATCCCAAAGGACCTAGAGGCCCACCACCCAATGGACCACTGCTTGGAGGACCACCCCCTAGAGGCCCACCTCCCTCGGGTGGCCCTTTGACTGGTGTTATATTTTTATCATTTAATAAATATGATCTTAGGATATTATCTGAGAGACAACATGCACAAAAATAATCACAAGAGACTAGAGACACAAATATTTTCCGTGAAGAAACCATAAAGGAGAAAACCCCACAACTTCCTCAGAGATAGAATGAGCACCAATGGCAGTAGTAAAACCCAAAGATAGAAAAGATGATCTCCACAGCTGTTCTCTCTCTCTCACTCATGCGTCCCAATGAGTGAGTGTGTGTGTGATAAATAGAGAGGCTCACTCTCTATTTATATTCTTTCTTTCACTTAAAGTCCACTCCAACAAGTCAACCCCACTTAACAATTACTTACCAAGGCCACCATCTCTATGAGAGTATAATAACCCTTGTGCCCCACAAATGTGGGGAATTTTCCCTCTGATAAACAAGAAGGGTTAACCTTGACTCAATTGTGGGGACTATTTCCTTGAATTACAATGGGGGTTAACCTCAATGACTTTACATTACTTGTTTACATTATTGAATCTCTCTATCGGAACATCGAGGCATGACATAACTCAATTACATTGGAGATACTTCCTGAAATAAACATCGAGGTACAATACATAAGGTATACAAGTGAATAAATTCCAAAGTTACAAATACATCAACACGCCCTCTTAACTAGGAAGGTATTATCTCGACACAATTTATCAGCACAAGTCTTCTTCTCTATATCATCAAGTTATATTCATCTTCAAGTCATCTTCATTTATCGATCTAGATCATCACTAGATCTGGATCATCACTGGATCATCATCACTGGTACTATCTCTCAATTCTTCTCGTCATAGGAAGTTGTACAGAGCTAGCCTTTTTTGCATGCTAGTTATAGGCCTAGCATCCATGTTGGTATTCTTTAGTGCTTATATCTTACCCTTAGTTAGAATGGCCCTCCCAACACTTACATATGACCATGGGAGGAACACATTGAGCAACCATGTTATAAAGGCATGCCCAACACTCACATCTAACCATGGGAGGAACACATCCAACAACCATGTCAGAAAGGCCCAACATTCACATCTGACCATGGGAGGTACACATCCAAGAACCATGTTGAAAAGGCTTAGCACTTATATCTGACCATGGGAGGAACACATCCAAGAACCATGTCAAAAAGGCTCAGCACTTATATCTGACCATGAAAGGAACACATCCAAGAACCATGTCAGAAAGGCCCAACACTCACATCTGACCATGGGAGGAACACATCCAAGAACCATGAAAAAAAGGCTTAGTACTTATATCTGACCATGGGAGGAACAAATCCAAGAACCATGTCAGAAAGTATCAACACTTATATCTAGCCATGTGGGGAACACATTCCACATCCATGCTAGAAATGCTCTGCACTTACATCTAATCATGTGGGAACACATCCCACAGTCACATCAGAATGGATCTGCACTTACATATGATCATGTGGGAACACTTCTCACAATCACATCATAATGGCTCTGCACTTACATCTAATCATGTGGTAACGTCGATCTGGTGAACACCAAGCTTCTCCCTGAAGTACTCAAACTTCACTCTAGCCAATGGCTTGGTCAACACATCAGCTGTGTGCTTATCTATTGCAAAATACTGGAGCTTCACTGTTCCTCTCTACACCATATCCCTAATATAGTGATATTTGATCTCGATATGCTTCGACTTGTCATGGACCACCGGGTTCTTAGACAACTTCACACAACTTTGGTTGTCACAATATATACAAGTAGCATCCAACTAGAGATCAAACAAATTAGATAGTAGCTTCCTAAGCCACACTGCCTCACAGCTAGCCGAACAATCTGCGACATAATCTTCTTCGGCTATACGCAGTGCCACATAGGACTACTTCCTGCTAAACCAAGATATCACACCTGATCCCATACTGAAGTAGCACCCTAAAGTGCTCTTCCTATCGATTGCACTGCCTTCCCAATTTGAATCAACCTAACCTTCCAGGTTAATCTTCTGATCAACCTCATACTTGAGCCCATAATCAACTATATCCTTCAGGTACCTCACTGCATGCTTTACAACCATTAGGTGAACATGTCTCAATGTGTTCACAACAAAGCAAATATACGGTCTCGTATTCGTCAGGAATATCAAGGAACAAATCATCTGACGATACATCGTGGAATCATGACGAATCTAATGAAGCATCACTTAGTAGCTTCAAGTTCGATTCCATAGGTGTGGTCATAGCCTTCTGGTCCATCATCCTGAACCACTTCAGGATCTCTACTGCATACTTCCCTTGTCCCAGGGAGATTCCACCACACCTTCATGCCTAGAAAATAGTGCATCATATCCAAGTCCTTCATCTCGAATTTGGCAGCAAGTCTCCTTCCTGGAACTTCTATCAGGAACAATTCATAAACATATAATGGGACCATCACTGGTATTCCGCCTTCAACCTTGAAGTAAAACCTAGAGTCATCAGTAATATATCCATCCTGTCGTACCATGTCGAACCTCAGGATCTTCTGTAGTCACTCCCTCTAAAGAGGAGCATCATTCTCCCTCTTCCTTTTATACTTTATGCATTGAAACGTTTTGTATCGGAGTGACAAGTAGCTTCCTATGCTACTAATATTCTATGTATCCATCTAGGATCACTGGATACCAAGATCCTCTCTCTTGAACCTTTTCAAAAGGTCTTCTCGCACCCATCTGTGAGCTTGTTGTTGAGCCTCATTTTATTATCATTTTTGGCAATTAAATAACACATTTTAACACATATTTTATCATCTTTAGTATATTTTATGTCATGCACATCATTATTTCAGCACAAGATAAGAACAAATTTGATGTTATTATAACTTTGGTTATTAATATCATTTTCTTATGATTTTATTAACTCAAAATTATATAATTTAAAGCATATTTAATGTAATATCTAATATGTATATTCGTTTGCAGATTTTATTGTATGTTTGGAAAAATTAACACCAAAACGCATTCAGTATGCCTTTTCCCTGACATGTCCAACTCATGATCCAACCGTCGCGCGAAATTTTCTGTTGGTTTTCCATGTTTTCCCTAGATCGACGCACAATATGACCAGCTCAGGGTTTGGTGTTCCATTTAGCTCACTGTTCAGCTTGGCCATCAGCCTGCATACTGCCCATTACTAGTTTTGGACATTTAAATATGAAACATCCTGCAACAAACTAATCATCCATACATCTGTATTGCACACCAACCTATAATCTCCTTCACTTGCCACCACATCAACCATCTATGTGCCAGACCGATGTATTTAACTCATTCTTTAGAAGGATCACCACCTAGCTGCTCACTATTTACGTGATTCAAAGGGATAGAATGAACTGCATTCTAGAAGACCGACCATGTCACTACCCTAGCTCTCCACAACACCACCAATCCACACACTTGCGCTAATGAGGAACCTACATTCTAGAATCCTGCTACTGTGTACAAGCCTGTGTTTAACACTAGCCCATCAACCGTGCTGAAGAAGGGATTGATGCCACGCTAAAGAGGATCTGCCCATTAGAAAGAGGAATATCATGCTACATTCACGCTGTAGAGGTCACTTTCACACTGAAGAAGGAAGATGTCCATGTGTTGGTTGCTGAAATCAATAATGTGCCTTTAAATATTAGCTAAAATTAGAGAGCGGTCGACCTTTGAGGGTCAAATTGCTCATCTCTCATGTGAACTATATATATCAGTCTCTACATAGAGAGCAGAGTTAGTCAGAGTCAGTCAGAAGAGAGTTAGAGAAGTATTTTGTTAAACACTATAATTTTGTTTCTGAATTTGAATAAAGAGTTTTATGCATTGTCGTTGAAGGTTGCGTTTGAGTAGGAGTTCGCAAACATCACCCCTGATTGTTGATAGGGCCCCTCATCAACCAGAGGTTCATTTCTTTGTTTATTTTAGTTCTTTCTTTTCTGTTTTAGCTAGTTTAGTTTCCATTCCAGTTTGTTTTCATTAGATAATAGTAAATGATATTTTATTTCTTGTGTTGCATTAGCTTAGTTTTATTTCAACAGTTAAACAAATATATGCACGCATAGGTTTTTTTTTAGTCATTTGTTTTCAGTTATTTTATTTACAGTCATTTCATTCTAGTATTGATTTCAGTTTTTATTTCCAAACATATAAAATAGTTTTCTTTCATTTATATTTAGTCTTGTTTATTTATTTCCTGTTATGAATTTGCTTATATAAAGTAGTTTGCTTTCATTTAGATTTAGTTATCTTTGTTTATTTCCTTCCATGAACTTTCTTCAGTTAATTTCCAATTTGTTTAAATTAATTTCTAGCTTACTAATTAGTTTAATATGCAATGCTTTCTTTTTGCTTGAGAGTTAATTTAAAGTTAATTTGCTTATTAAATAGGTTTGTTTATTGATTCCATGCATTAGGTTTAGATCTGCATAACATCATCTGAAGAATTATTTCATTTAGGTTAGTTTTTATCATTTTAAATTGTACATACTGCCATTTAGACTATCTGTCTAGTCTGCCTTTTAGCCACTCCTTATAGACCTACTTTTGAGTCTGTCATTTAACCCTCGGTTCTGTTTTTAATCTTTTTATGTATTTTAAGATTGTTTCTAGTTTTGTTTTGTCAATATTTGGATTATGTTTATTGTTGATCATTTTACTTAAGCATTACAATTACAGTTTGAATTTTTTAGGCTAATGATTAAGGTTTTATTATGCTTCTTTTATTTTATTTGTACCTTAAATTAAATATGGATTAAGCTTTTCTTATTTCTTGAATATTAAACACTGTTTTCGTTTTATTACTGTTTTATGCCATGATTATCGTTGTTTGCATAAAGAGTTTAAGGTTAGATGCATTATTTTAATGAGGAAGTTAGATTATTTGTAATCATAGGAATCATTCTTGTTTTTGGTATGTGTTTATTGAAGAATAGAGTTTTAATATCTTTATTAAATTTTCTACTTGCTTCTGTTTATTATCTTTATTAAGTTTTCTATTTGCTTATTTTCCTTAAGTTTTCTGTTTTTGCTTATAAGTTTTTCTCTGTATACCTTAACCTTGCATTTAAATAGATAGTTGTTGATAGTATCTTTATCCAAAGTTAATTATCCTTTAATTCAGTTGTTGTTTCAAATACAATAGAGTAGCTCATATTGTTTTCTTTTTTAATCCAATTACTTTAAGAGTTGATTCTTAGGAGTTTGACTCGGTTTTTCATTTTGAAATATCTTTTGATATTTTGTTTATTAAAATATCTCGACGGCACCCTAGGAGACTTTTTTCCTTTGCATATATTTTGTATCAACTCTAAGCTTACCGACCCCGATTGATAATTAAATATTAGGTGTATTCAAGATAGTAGAACCAACCCAACATTTTTGGCGCCATTGCTAGGGAGTTGTTTTATAAGGTAGAATAAATAGGGTTCCTTTCTGAAATTTAGATAGATAGATAGATTACATTTATATTACATAGCAAGAGGGAGGGGAGAACAGTAAGACGAAAAGACGACTTCACTACCAAATTCTAGGAATTTCCATGGTGTAATAGCCAGACGCATGCACTATAGTGGGGTGCCCCAAATCCTTTTTGTTCCTTTGTTTTTTTTGTAATTGTGTTATTTTCTGCATTTGTCATGTATTTGTTTTTATTTTTATAACCGGCGCATCTGTTATAACAGGCAACCCAAAACCCGACAAAAATTATAATAGCATAAGTTTCCTTTAATTTAGTTTTCTTTTTATGAACATACATAGATATCCTCATGGTAGATTTATTAAGACAGGGAAAGATATCAACATTTTTACTAACTCTTCCAGGGGACATAATACCCCAACTTCGAACTCACCAGAAAGGTATCAAAAAACACCTGAAGGGAGTAATTCTACTTGGAAACTTAAAGAAACTCTTCCAAGAGATCTTACAAAGGGAACCATAGAAGGAGAAGAAACCTTGACCAAAGGTTCTGAGGACCTCATTATGGAAGAAATTCAGAAGGATCAACCACTAGTAACCTCTAGTTGTCCACTAGTCACAAAACCAAAGGATATGACCTTTTCACTAGTAGGAAGTCCGAACTTTGTTGACCTTTTTGATCTTGAGCAAGTAAAAGCCCTTTTTGGAAACCCCATAGATAAATTCATCTCACAAATTGAGACATCCACATTAGAACCTACTATCCCTCTACGGTTCAATAAGAAAATGGTTGACCAAAGAAAGATCTCTCCCAAAACTGAGCATTGGGACTCTCCATTATCACCTCGAAAGGAGCTTCCTAGGTATATTTATGTTAAAAACCCAGCCTATATGGAGGGACGGGGAGAGAATGAAAATCGTAATGAAGTTATAAATAATGAAGAAGAATGAGAAGGATAAAATCAAACTAAGGCTACCTCTGGGTTTCCTATTCTAGATACTGTACTGGATGTAAATATGAAAACATCCCTCCTTCTTCTTTACCTACCTTTTATGGAAAAAGTAATGATCATCTGGACACATTCTTGTTCGAGTTTGATATTCTCTGTAGGAGCTATAAGTATCTACAAGATTCTCACAAACTAAAACTCTTTGCCGCTACGTTAAAATATTATGCCTTGTGATGGTTCATGGGATTAGGTGAATCCACTATCAGGACTTGGGATTACATGAGAACCTCATTCTTGTGAAAGTATCAAGAATACTGCAAACCTAAAGATTCTCGACACGATATATTCAAGATACAACAACTTGAAGATGAAATCCTCGAGGATTATCTTGAAAGGGTCATTTATACACTTCATAAATCAAAGTATCATGACCTTCGAGAAGATGCAGTGCGTACACTTTTTCTCAAATAAATTTCTGAGGACTTTGTAGAGAGTCTTAATCTCATGGAATTTGGTGATATTTCTCATAAGACCTTTGCACAGATCGATGAGATGTGTAAAAATTATTCTAGAACTAGGGGGAAAGTTGGGAAAAAATTTCAAGAGGCTTATAGTAGAAATGTAAGAGGAAACGTTCCTAGTTCAGGAGGGGTTACAAGGATGGAATTGGGTAACCTATTGGAAAATTTTAAGACTGGCATTTTAGGAGCCATGGGTTCTCAATTAGATGCTTTCCAAGCCAAGAAAAGGAAAGATGAAGAATGGGAATCAATGAGTATTTTCTGTCCAAGGTGTAGAAAAAACATCTCCAAAGGGAATGTCCATTAAACAACACTTCTATATGTCACATCTGTACAGAGGAACATCCGACAGATAACTGTCCATCCTTTCCGGGATTGCAAGCCATTTATAAGAGTAGGGATGTAGGTGAAACATCTAGGAGGCCTCCTTGGAAATCTAGATATCAACCAACATACCAGAGTTTTCCACCACAATCCCCACCCTATTACTCTCCATAACAACAACCCCAACAATAGAAAAATCCTAGTTGGAAAAGTTGGCCACCTTAGTATCCTCCTCCTCAATTTCCACAGCAAGAGTATTGGTCACAAGGGTGGAGAGGACAACTATACCCTCAGTCACAACCTATCCCTCCACCTAATCATCCTTATCCTCAACATCAACCGAACTTCCAGCAGCATTTGTTTGGATTTGTACCTCCAGTTCTTCTCATTGCACAACAACCTCATCACTTCAAGAATACAAATCCTCCGTGACCAACATTATTACCTACACAACCAATACCTATGTTAGATTTTTAACATTAAGCTAGCATTACATTAGGATCTTTAGCTAAGAGAATAAAAAGCACAAGAATCAAACACAAGAGACAATGAACACAGTGTTTTTCCTTGGGGAAACCATAAATGAAGAAAACCCCGCAACTTCCTCAAAGATAGAATCAGCACCAAAAGTAAGACCCCAAAACAGTAAGATTATCTCCCGATAGCAGTAACCACTTTCTTCCTAGCCCCAGTGTCTTCTTCTTCCACAGCTATGTGCTACAATTGAGTGTGAGTGAGTGTGTGATAAATATAAAGGCTAGATCTCTATTTATACCAATTCCCGACTTGACAAAACCCTACTAGGGCTGACTTCTCTAGGAGAGTCTAATAACCCTAGTGCCCCAGAACTATAGGGACTTTAACCCTTGACCAATAGGAAGGTTACCCACAATGACGTGACATGACTTGTTTAAATTATAGAACCTCCCGATAGGAACATCAGGGCATGACATGACTCAAGTACATTATATATACATCCTGGAATAAACATCAGGTTACAATACATAATAAATACAAGTGAATACATTCTGAAGTTACAATTACATCAACACTCCCTCTTAACTAGGAAGGTATTCTCTCAACACAATTTATCAGCACAAGTCTTATTCTCTATATCGTCTGGATCATTATCAAGTTCTTTTCATCTTCATCTTCAAGTCATTTTCATCATCAGATCTAGATCATCACTCAATCTGGATCATCGTCACTAGATTTGGATCTTCACTAGATCTGGATCATCACTCGATCTGGATCATCACTGCTGGATCATCATCACTGGATCATTGATCTGGGAGGATCTAAAAAGGCCAATTTTCAAAATCATCATATTGCAACAAAAATAGTACCATGTCGAAGAGCTCGTCAATCCGATTCCAATGGTGCAAATGGCGTGTCAAATGGACTCCGGATGCAAAAGATATTGCCTTTTGAAGTTTGGTCCCAACAGGGAAAATTTTGGCTGAAGTGCCACGTGGAACTCCCTCAAGCTGCCACGTGGTATTCAAAAAGTGCATTCTAATGAGATGGCATGATAATTTTTCATGATGATGTGGTATGATGATGTGACATGCTGACATGGCATGATGACATGGCATGCTGATGTGGCATGATGACATGGCATGCTGATGTGGCATGATGATGTGGCATGATGACATGGAATGATGATGTGGCATGGTGACATGGAATGATGAAGTGGCATTATGACTAGCATGCATGCATTTGTTCTTGAAATGAGTTTTAGGACATTCATGCATTTAGTCATGAGAAATTGTAAAATGATTAATATTTGAAGTGAGTGGAAAAATTACTCACATATTACTCATTTATTTTATTCCTTGAGTTGTTATGAAGTTAATGCATGGTTGTAACCAAAAACAAACATGCCATATTTGTAAAGAAGTTGTAACAAGTTGGTTTATGGTTGAAAAACCAACATGCTATTTAAAAAAGGGATTTTGTTATGTAATGGATTATTGTTGGATTTTGTAAATGTCATTATGGGGAAGTAAATAAATGTGAAAACCCATGGGCATGTGGGTATGAACCATATTTTTTGGTTTATGTTCTTAAAATCCAAACCAATTTGTAACTAATCCCAATTTGGAGAATCACATGTATCATGCCACCAAGAGTAGTTTCTCCTATTTAAGCACTTGTCATGTGCATTTGAAGGGAGCTCAAGTTTGGAGAGATGTAGCCCATAGAGGAAGCAAGCATCTGAGAGGCCCCATTGGGGGTCTCCATTGGATAATCTCATGGAGAGGCTCCAACCTTTCAGTTCCAGCTTAGAGAGCAAGCATGGATCCATCATGTCCGAAGGTGATCCAACGTAGGAGACAAAGAAGTAGAGTCAGTTCGAGGAGGCAACATTTCAATTTGCATTTGAAGGCAAGTAGTGACCATCTACACTCTCATCCCGAAGGAAAAAGGTGAAGGGATTGGTTGGTAAGAGTGTGAATTTGGTTTTATTGATGCACTTATCATGCAAACATATTGTCGTCTATTGAGACTATCCTGCAGAAGATCGCGTGGCGTAGCTTGAGGTTCGTGGCTCGTAGAGTCAGTTGAAAGAGTGTGATTTGCAACATTATGCAAGTATTTGATTCGCTCGAGGTTTGTGGCACGTAGAGTCAGTTGAAAGAGTGTGATTGGATACATTGGGAAAATATCTTCATGTCCAAGTTTGGCAACCTCTCGAGACAAAGGAGGCAGGCATTTGCTTGCTTGATTTATGCAGTCTTCGATTGAGTCCTATAGCTTGTGCACTTATGTGACCCATCAGAGGCAATTATGGTGCAGCGGTAGAGATGAACAGATGATGAAGACTCTGCAGGTGAATCCGTAGTGATGTATCTTATGTATTTGTGCATCTTTGCAATGGATTGGTCACTCTATTTTGGAGTAGGCCCGAAGACGTAGCCAAGAGATCTGGTGAACTCCGTAATCAAATCATGTCCCTAATGTGCTTGAATGATTTTTCATTTTCATGTGGATGATTCTATGTTGCACACTTATATTATGCTCATGTTCACTTGCACTAACGTCAAAAAAATGATCCTAATGGTCCCGATTGTTTCGAGTGGGTTCGATGACTTTTCGGGCTTGCCCCCAGGATCAGATCAATCATCATGGGTGCTATCTCATGATTCTTATCATCACAGGAAGTTCTACAAAGCCATCCCTTTTTCATGCTAGTTGTAGGCCTAGCCTCCATGTAGGTATTCTTCAGCGCTTTTATCTGACCCTAAGTCAGAATGGCCCACCCAGCACTTACATCTGACCATGAGAGGAACACATCCAACACTATGTCAGAAAGGCATGCCCAACACTCACATCTGACCATGATAGGAACCAATCTAGTCATGTCAGAAGGCCCAGCACTCACATTCACCAGCATGATAGGACACAACTACTATAATCTGTGAAAAGGCTCAGCACTTACAACCACCAGCATGATAGAACACAACTACTATCATCTGTGGAAAGGCATAGAACTCACATCCACTAGCATGATAGGACACAACTACTATCATGTGTGGAAAGGCTCGACACTTACATCCACCAGCATGGTAGGAAACACCTACTACCATCTGTGGAAATGCATAACACTTACAATCAACAGCATGGTACGACACACCTACTACCATCTGTGAAAAGGAACAGCACTTACATCTAACCATGGAAGGAACTTAATCCTCTAACCATGTCAGAAGGCCACTCAGTCCCAGACTGAGGGTTCCTAGTAACTGACCAGGTGCCTCCATTCTCCCAGATAATGGCAACATCCCTTATATCTCATCAAGTAGGAAAACATCCCTCAATCACATTAGAATGGCTATGCACTCATATCTGATCATGTGAGAACACATCCCATAGTCATATAAGAACAGCCCTCAGTCCTAGACTGAGCTTTCCTAGTAACTGACCAACTACCTCCATTCAAAGAGTGGTAACAACCCTTATATCTAATCAAGTGGGAACACATCCATGAATCAAATCAGAATGTCCATGCGCTCACATCTGATCATGTGAGAACACATTTCATAGTCATATCAGAATGGCCCTCAGTCCTAGACCGAGTATTCCTGGTAACTGACCAGGCACCTCCATTCCAAGAACGACAATATCCCTTATATCTGATCATATAGGAACCAATCCTACAGTCATATCAGAATGGCTCGGCACTCATATTTGACATTGAAGGAACCAATCCTCTCACCATGACAGAATGGCTCAGCCCTTACATCTGACCATGGAAGGAACCAATCCTCTCACCATGTCAAAATGGTTCATGGACTCATCACTTCCCCTTGGAAGGAACCTCGATCTGGAGAACACCAAGCTTCTCCCTAAAGTACTCAAAATTCACTCTGGCCAATGGCTTCATCAACACATCATCTATCTGTTCGTTCGTCGCAACATACTGGAACTTCACTGCTCCCCTCTGCACCATATCCCTGATATAGTGATACTTGATCTTGATATGCTTCGACTTTTCATGGAACACCAGGTTCTATGACAACTTCACACAACTCTTGTTGTCACAATATATACAAGTAGCATCCAACTAGAGATCAAATAAATTAGACAGTAGCTTCCTTAGCCATATTGCCTCACAACTAGCTGAACAAGCTATGGCATACTCTACTTTAGCTGTAATCAGTGCCACACAGGATTGCTTCCTGCTAAACCAAGAGATCACACATGATCCCCTACTGAAGAAACGCCTTGAAGTGCTCTTCCTATCGATGGCACATCTTGCCCAATCTGAATCAACATAACCTTTCAGGTTAATCTTCTGACTCACCTCATACTTGAGTCCATAATCAACTGTACCCCTCAGGTACCTATTCATATGCTTTGTAGCAATCAAGTGAACATGTCTTGGATCTGTCAAGAACTGGCTCAAGGTGTTCACAGCAGAGCAAATATCTGGTCTCATGTTCGTCAGGTACATCAAGGACCCAATCATCCGACGATACATCGTAGCGTCAACCACTTCTGATGAAGCATCACTCAATAGCTTTAGGTTCGATGCCATAGGTGTGGTCATGGCCTTGCATTCCATCATCCCAAATCTCTTCAGGATCTCTACTGTATATTTCCCTTGTTCCAGGGAAATTCCATCTGCATTCTGTCACACCTCCATGCCTAGGAAATAATGCATCAAACCCAAGTCCTTCATTTTGAACTCGGTAGCAAGCTTCCTCTTTCTATCAGAAATCAACCCATCCATACCTATTACAAATAGATCATCTACATACAGTAGGAGCATCAGTGGGTTTCCATCTTCAACCTTGTAGTAAAGATTGGAATCTGCTTTACTCTTAGTAAAGCCCAAACTATATAGAAAGCTATCAATTCTTCCGTACCATGTACTGGGTGCCTATTTCAAACTGTATAGGACTTTCTTCAATCTACACACATGAGAATCCCTGTCATGTGTCTCAAAACTGTGTGGCTGCTCCACATACACTTCCTCTTCCACTACACCATTCAAGAAAATAGTCTTGACATCCATTTGGTGTATCTTCCATTTCATTACTATAGCCAGAGAAAGTACTGATCTGATTGAAATGTATATGGCTACAGGTGAAAAAGTTTCTTCATAATCTATTCCTTCTTTCTGGGAGAAGCCACGCGTAATAAATATTCCTTTATATTTTTCTATGCTGCTATCTGCAGCATGCTTGATCTTGTAGATCCATTTGGAAGTTACAAAAGACTTCCCTTTTGGTCTGGGGACAACATCCCAAACATCATTCTTCATGATCTATTGAGACTCTTCGATCATAGAATCCTTCCATTCTTTTCGTTCTGTCGCTTCTTCATAATTGGAAGGTTCTTTATCGATGAAATCACATAATAAAGCTACATATCTGGAGCAGCTTCTGGTCCTCTTTCTTTCTCTGTGATTCTCTTCTGGAGCCCTGTATCTTTCCACACCTTGTATAGCTTCTCATACCCAAGTAGGTTTCCTCTTATGAGGATTCTTCTCCTGAGGTGGATATACAGATTCTTATGGTTCTTCAAATTCTCGATCTTCTTCTTGAGTTTCTTTGTTCATGGTTGTGTCATGAATTCTGGGTGCTTCCGATTCTTCAGGAACTTCAGCAGGTTTCTTGCTAGATTTGTTGTAAGCTGAATCTTGATCAAATCTCACATCCCTGCTAATGTCGATCTTCTTGAATCCTGGGAAGTATATTCTGTAAGCCTTCGAGCTTTTAGAGTATCCCAAAAATATACCCTTCTTTCCTGAAGGATCTAATTTTTTCCTCTTCTCTTTTGGAATGTGTATGTACACTGGACAGCTGAATATTATGAGATGGATGACTTCTGGTTTCTTGCCAGAAAAGACTTCTTCAGGTTTCTTGTTCTCAAGTAGTTTGTGTGGAGTACGGTTCTGTACATACATCGTTGTTCTGGAAGCTTCTGCCGATAGATGCATAGGAAGATCTTGATCATCAAGAATTACTCTTGCATCTTCCATGATGGTTATATTCTTGCTTTCTATAGCCCCATTCTTTTTTGAATTATATGGAGTGGATAACTCCCTCTTAATCCCTGAGTCTTTGCATAGTTCTTTGAATTCATTTGATGTGAATTCTCTGCCATTATCTGATCAAAAGGTCTTGATATTCTTTTTAGTGTGGTTTTCGATCAAGGTTTTGAATTCCTTGAACTTGTTGAATACTTCATCTTTGTTCTTCATGAAGTAAATCCATGTCTTCCTAGAAAAATCATCAATAAAAGAAACATAGTATAC
>LPNX010444983.1:222656-242825 GCA_001517045.1 Pseudotsuga menziesii
GATTGTATGGTCTCTGCATTCTGTATCTTCACATTCTTCAACTAGTTTCTCAAATTCATCTTCTGATTTATGTTCTTTCCTTAAATAACTTGATCAAGGAATCAAACATCTCTTTTGATGTCTTTAGGGAAGACACTTGTGGTATAAGGTGATTCATGATTGAATTAGCAATGATCTTCTTGGCCTTGACCAAGTTCTTATTGTTTAAGGATTTTAGCCTCATCTCCCTCTAGAACTGGAACCTCTTTACTTATGTAGGTGTCCAATTCATTTTATTCAAGAACCACTAAGATCCAATACTTCCATGTTTCGAATTTGTCAGTTTCACCAAACTTGTCATCAAGCAGGTGTGACTAGTCATTTAGAAATGAGAACCTCAAATGTAAATAGAAAAAGATTAGATCTTACTGATTTGAGGTGTCCGTCTTGGTTCTAGAGCTCACTGATCTAGGGTTTTTAGAGAAAACCTAATTTTAAAAACATGGAATATTTCAGATCTGATTGGATAGAAATATAGACCTCTTAAAGGAGAGTTTTCCAATGTACTCCTTTTCTGAAAATAGTGGAGGGAAGCTCCGGAAACAGGAAGCCTTAGTTTACCAATTTCTTCTGCAGAAATTCCTGATATTGTTTCTAAAGTATCTCTGAAATTATTGCTCCTCTATGTCTAAAATTGCATATTGAGGTATCCTCATCTGTCCTTGTTCCAAAACTATAGGTTTAATTAGAATTGGTTTCAACCATTGGGACTTATGGGAGTTTTCCCAAGGTGACTTGTTTCAAGACTGTTCAGCATAGCAAAGTTGTATGGACATCCACGTGTCACTGTTTCATGTTGGGGGTTGAAAAATGTTACCAAAAAAAGTAAATTTTGTTCCCTTTCTGGGACATCTTGATAAATTTCATATGGACCTTTGTAGCCCAAGATATAGCAATTTTCCCCAGGTGTCCAATTTAGCGATGAATCCTAGGAGAGGATGGAACCCTAACTTGTAGGAATCATATCTCATAGAATACAGTGAATCGAAGGATAAAAATTTGAGATAGTGTACATCAGGAATTTAGCTTCAGCCTGTGAAATTTTTGGCACTTGAGCCTTCTCCAATCTTGAGCTATAACAAATCTACCAAAACTAATAGTTTCAATATTTTAGGGTTTTTTAGGCCCAGGGTCAAACTAGGGTTTAACTTTCACATAGTTTCATCCAACCAAAAATCTCAACCCATATCTCTAAAATTTGATTTTGATAAGGAGACTAATCCTATGCCGAGCTCACTCAAAAATTCCTCTTCTGAGAAAAACCCTATTTTCCCGCAGCAAAAACTGAAAATGCCCGGAATCAAATTCCGCTTCGATTGAAAGATGTGCCCTTCAATGGAGAGTTATCCTAGCATATTTTTGATGATAGATTGTGGAGAGAGACCAAAAAAGTAAGAATCCCTAGCTTATGCAGCTGCACAATGTCTTCTTCTCAGGTTAGCTCTGATACCATGTTAGATTTTTATCATTTAAGAAATATGATCTTAGGATCTTATTTGAGAGAACAACATGTACAACAATAATCACAAGAGATGAGAGACACAAATATTTTCCTTGGGGAAACCATAAAAGAGAAAACCCCACAACTTCCTTAGAGATAGAATGAGCACCAATGGCAGCAGTAAAACATAAAGATAGAAAAGATGATCTCCACAGCTGTTCTCTCTCTCTCTCTCTCACTTGAGAGAGCTTCTCCTCTCTCACTCATGCGCCCAATGAGTGAGTGTGTGTGTGATAAATAGAGAGGCTCACTCTCTATTTATATTCTTTCTTTCACTTAAAGTCCCCTCCAATAAGTCGGTCCCACTTAACAATTACTTACTAGGGCCAACATCTCTATGAGAGTCTAATAACCATAGTGCTCCACAACTGTGGGGACTTTTCCCTCTGATCAACAAGGAGGGTTAACCTTGACTTAACTGTGGGGACTATTTCCCTGACTTACAATGGAGGGTTAACCTTAATGACTATACATGACTTGTTTACATTATTGAATCTCCCGATCGGAACATTGGGGCATGACATGACTCAATTACAATATAGATACTTCCCAGAATAAACATTGGGGTACAATACATAAGATATACAAGTGAATACATTATGAAGTTACAAATACATCAACATCTAGAGGACCTTTGAATAATCAAAAACCTATTCAACAAGCCTCGGGGGCATCATCTATGCCTGTTTATCAATCTGCCTACGGTCCTACTGGTAAGTGAATGCCATAGCAGTACTACCAGTACCCGCATCCCAACCAACAATTGTCATTTTTGGCAACTTTGGATTTACCAGATTTGTCTATATTGATAAATAATCCAATCCATCACGACCCATATTCGCCAGCCATTCCGGTCAAGCTACCCTATGATATACCCAAATTTGATGGTAAACATGGCAAGGACCTAAAAAACCATGTGATCACCTTTCATCTTTGTTGTTCATCAAATTCATCGATGGATGGCTCAATCTGTCTATGACTATTCCAACAAAACCTCACATGCATTGCCACCAAGTGGTACATCGAGTTACCGCAACACTCTTTTTGGGACTTTAATGCTTTAGCTATGGGATTTTTGACACACTTTAAATTACCCATCCATTACAAAACAGGTACAATCCTATTGGCCTCACTTCGAAAAACAACATCAACCCATATCTCTGATCATATTCATGAATGGAGAAGAAGACACAGGTTAATCAAGGCTCCCATTCTTGATCAGCTATTGGCTGATTGGTTTACAAAGTATTTACTTCCATCCATTGCTAGGGATGTTGCCATGGGAGGCGATGTTACCGAAGAGAAATCTATTAGCCATTCTTAGTACCTAGACTTGGTCTATTCCTAGCAAGGTACTTATGATCTAATTTCCCATGCTCCTCAACCCACAACAGATCCATCAAAAACCACAACCGAACCACCTCCTGATGGCGTACTTGGTTTAGTTCAAACACAAATAGCAAAAAAATATTCTAAAAAGGAAAATCAAATCACCTCGCCAACAAACGCACTTTCCAAAACTACACCCTCTCCTGTTGCTTCCACCAACGTAAATGTGATTCAATCCACTGAATCTTTGAGCAGAAAGAAAAAGGGAAAGAATAAATCGAAAAAACTTGATAATCAATAGGAAGGGAGTAAACCACACAACCCAGATGTTGATTATAAAGGTAACAGAAAGGTAAAATGTCCTTGTTTAATATGCGGAGGTGACCATTTCACTAAAGAATGTCCTCATTGTGAGGAAGTCAGTAAAATTTTGAAAACTTCACCCACCCCAGTAGTTCTCAAAGATCCTTTCCCTTCCCAATAGAAATTAATTGATCATAAATCCTTGAACGAAACTTCTTCGTCCACTGATGAAGTTCAAAATGGTTAGCTTGAACACAAGATCACAAAGTTATGACCCACCTCCAAAGAAGAAATATGATGAAGTTCCACCTAAAAAACCCTCACCTTCCACACCTCCGCCTAATAATGGTCTTCAGTTTGAAAAACCTATCTCATAAGCACTTTTTTTCCCACCCAAGGGTACTCTACATAAGTCCATAATCAATCCTAACACTTGTGCTGCCCAATATTACAAAATTGTATAAGATTTGGCTCAAGCACCATGTGCTATGTCGGCCTTAGAAGTACTTCAAAATTTCCCAACCCAACGGAAAAGCTTGCTTACTACACATGGATCCATGGACCCTGAGAATAGTAACATCATCACTTTCAAATTGGATTATTTCAAGACAAGGCTCTCACATTAGTTAGATTTCTAGGTAGCTACTAAAATTGCTGGAAAAAACATTCATCATACCGTTTCAGATGAGGGAGCGTCTATATCAGTCATGTCTTTATCTTGTTGGAGACCCATCGGTTCTCCTGAAATCAATCATTTACCTACTACCCTCAAGGATTTTTATGGTCACAGATTCCAACCATATGGATTACTACCTACCATCCATGTTGAACTAGGGGGAAAGTCAGTTTCCATTGACATTGAAGTTGTCGACGCTCCTTTGGAGTAAAACCTACTCCTAGGGCGCAACTAGTTTTATGCTATGTAAGCTGTAGCATCAATCATTTTTCGGGTCGTCCAGTTTCCATTCTAAGGAAGGATTGTCACTGTTAGATTTCATCACACCTAGTGCTATTACCAATATTGCAAACGACGTTCCACTCCTAAATACCCCATAGTATAAGGACATTGGAGTGGGTCTTATCAAATACTCTTCACTAATGGGAGTCTTTCCATTATCAAATCCTCCTCCTGATTCACAAACTACATCTATTAACATGATTTCTACCTCTCATATGGACAAAGGAAAATCAATTGCTGATGAATCAACACCCCTTACCCCTTCTGAAGAGATTTATAATGAGATTGAATCCACCTGTGACCTTACCATCAACGATCATTTGTTGGTGGCCTCAGATTGTTATTACCTGCCATATTGGCTTGACAACCCCTCCCCATCTCTAGATTACCTTTCACATACACTTCCTATGGACAAATCCATTATGGAAGTTATGTCATTAGAAGAGATACCTTGGAAAGACCATCATTAACGATCTTCTTTGATTCCCCTTTCCCATATGGAAGAAGAGAACTTCACATGAAATGTTTCCTCTAATATATTCATGGACCCTCAGTCTCATATACTAGCTCGCAATGTCGAATCTAAGGGAAATTTATGCAACATTACAAAAACCATGCCCGTGGACATATCAATGAAATTGGGTATTTCAGAACACATTTACATAGGACAAAACTCTTCACCTGAAGAAGTTCAATTATACAAGGCCTTATTCAAGGAGTTTAGAGATGTCTTCTCTTGGACATATGAAGAAATGTCAAGGATTTATCCCTCTATAGTTTTCCATGAGATAAAAACTTACCCTAGTGCCAAGCCAGTCCACTAGAAACTGCAACAAGTCCATCCATGAAAAGTAGTAGCCATTAAGGAAGAAGTTGAGAAACTTCTAAAGGTAGGTTTCGTTTACCCTGTATCGTTAACTAAATGGGTGTCCAACATAGTCCCTGTGAACAAAAGGTAGGGCACTATTAGGGTCTGCATCGACCTTAGGGATTTGAATAACGCTTGACCAAAAGACAATTTTCCCACTCCCTATATTGATCAAATAATCGACAACTGTGCTGGAAGCATTATTTTTCCCTTTATGGCTGGCTTCATTGGATACAATCATATTGATATTCTCCTGTTAGACAAACACAAAATGTTATTTTCCCTTGGGGGACCTTTTTCTATCGCAAACTTCCTTTTGGTTTAAAAAATGTTGGTGCAACATTCCAATGCGTTATGTCGTATGATTTTCATGACATTAAACATGTTGTGGAACATTATCTCGACAACCTTCCTACTCATTCCAAGCAGCGGGATATTCATGTCGATCATCTGAGATCCATTTTCTTCGATGTTGTCATTTTAATATCCATCTAAATCCCCATAAATGTGTTTTTTTATGTATAGACTAGCCGACTCCTTGGAGTTATCATTTCTAAAGATGGCATCCACATTGACCAATTGAAAATTGAAGCTATATTATCCCTACCTACTTTCACAAATGTAACTGAACTCCAAATTTTGCAAGGGAAGGAAAACTTTCTACATCGCTTCATCTGCAATTACACAGAAATGACACATGGTTTCATGAGGTTGCTTAAAAAGGATACTCCTTTCGTCTGGGATGATTTAACGCAACATGTGTTTGATAATATCAAACATGCACTTACCCATTCACCAGTGTTTCAACCACCTAATTATTCTGAGTACTATTCCTTGTATGTGGCTGCATCCTTGTCTACCATAGGCATGGTCCTTGTACAAACAGATGAACACGACCAAGAACATGTGATCTATTATGCCACTAAGAGTCTTTTAGACTCTGAAACTCGATATTCATATGTGGAGAAGATTTCTCTGGCCACAGTTATCACAGTCCAAAAGTTTCATCATTATATCTTGCTCTGCACTACAACTCTTTATGCTAACTCCAACCCCATGTACTACGTTTTGATGCGTCAAGCGCTTGGGGAAAAATACTCATGCTGGATTTTTTTCTCCAAGAATTTGAGTTGGAGTTCACCAAAAGAACTTCTAATAAGTCTGTTGTTTTTGCAGAGCTTATATGTGACCATCCTCATACTATAGATGATACCGATCCATTCAATTCATTGTCAGATGAATCATTGTTTCTCATTAGTATGACCGATCCTTGGTATGGAGACATCATTTTGTATCTCCAAACCTTACGATATCATCCCTCCGCTATGCGCTATGAACATCATCGAATCCTCTACCAGGATAAATATTATCTTATTATGAATGATACCTTATACCATCATGGTGTTGATTTAATCTTACGTCGTTGCCTCACTCATGAGGAGGCTGAAATCATCCTGATTGATTTCCATTCTCGAGCTTGTGGCGGTCATCTATCTGGGTTGGATACTGTCTAGAAAATATTTCATACGGGGTATTTCTGGCCCTTGATCTTCAAATATTGCATTGAAACGGTCAAGAAATTTCCGCCATGTCAAATGTTAACTACCAAGAAATGCACCCATCTAGCTCCACTCCATCCCGTCATCATAGTTGGACCTTTTGAAAAATGGGGCATCGACTTCATGCAGTGTAGACCTACCTCAGGTTGGGGCCATGGCTACATTATTGTGGCCATGCACTATTTCATGAAATGGGATGAGGCTATACCCACATATGCTGAAGATTGTAAAACAACCGTGTTATTTTTATTTAACCATATCATTGTGAGGTTCGAGATTCCTAGGACCATTGTGACTGACCATGGATCACACTTTCAAAACAAGATGATGGCAGAACTTAGTGCAAAATTAGGGTTTCCTCATGATAACTCTACACCCTACTATCCTCAGGCCAATTTCTAGGTTGAAGCCATTAACAAGGTATTAAAAACTATGCTTCAACGTATGGTAGGGAAGGCCAAATCAAACTGGCACATGCAACTGTTCTCTACACTTTGGAATTATAGGACCATTGTGAAAAATTACACCGGTTTCATGCCTTTTCAATTGGTTTATGGGTTGGAAGCAACTCTCCCAATAGAATGTGAGATCCCTTCTTTAAAACTTGCTGTTGAACTTTTTCCCAATACCACGATAGAAGAAGAACATTTTATGTATTAAAATAAACTTGATGAAACCCGCCGCAATGCTACCTTAGCCAATGAGGCACACAAAAAACAAATAAAGACCCAATATGACATAACCGTTCAACCCCTCTCTTTTGATGAAGGAGATGTGGTTTTGACTTATGACCCAAAACATGATAAGCCGGGGGCAGGAAAATTTGAATCCATGTGGCATGGACCCTACATTATTAGCCGAGTGTTAGAAAAGGGTGCATATGAGTTAGTTGATTATGATGAGATACCCCTAGGTGATCCCCGCGACGGGATCCACCTGAAAATATTCTATGCCTAGGTCATCTAGAATAGGGAATTTTATAAATATTGTTTATAGTTTGAATGTGTGTCTTAGGTTTTAAAAGTTTCTTTTGTGTGATCTAAGATGTGCTTGTCTAAAAACCCTACTTATGTATGTCTTTTGTCTAATGGAGAGATGACTACATTCATTGGTTTTGCGGATGGTGCAATCGATATACATTAAACCTTGTGTCAATATCTTGGGTACTATACTCTCCTTCAGGTGATATAGTGAGTTCAGGGGGTGTTTGCTTAGGTCCCTCCACTAACAATATAGAAGAATACAATGTTGTGATTGGATTGTTGACGGAAGCCCTAGCTAATGATGTGAGGGAGATTAGGGTTTACCTATATTCCAAACTAGTTGTTCAACAACTTAATCGAGTCTACACCATCCAAAATCCCCTGCTTCTTCGTACGTTTCGAAGATTTAGAATGTTAGAAATATCTCTTGGGAAGGTTACATATCAACACATTCCAAAACATTTGAACGTTGCGGAAGATTCCCTAGCTAATTATTTTTTGGATTGGTACATTTCTCATACTTAAGAAGTCCATTTGAAATATAAACAACATACATGTAAATTCATAAGTAAACATCATTTAACACATCACATTTTTTCACACACAACTGTAAATAAAAAGTTTGTCATATATATAAAAGTGTAGGACTGAGATACAAAATTGGGCTGAAGTATCTAGTTTTCAGTGCCCTAAAAGTTTAGGACTATAACAATTTCAAAATACACGCATACATAGGGAAAAATATGAAAATTCAAAGCTTTTAGTGTGATACATATACAAAAAGTGAAAATCCCTACGGACTAATCCTCATGCTTGTCATGATAGCATACAATAGCATGAGTCACTCGGCGAAGTAGCCTGGAAAACTGTCTAGAAACCCCTGCAGTATGGTGTTGATAACGCTTGGGTAGGTCATTGGTAGTCACGTCAGGAATCCCTAAATTCAAAAATTGTATGTTCTCCTTGAGATATCCAAGATCCTCATCAGCCTCGGAGCGGTAAACCATCATATCCCTGGTACCTACCCGCCTCGTAATGGGCGACATCCCAACTAGACATACTGGCCCAATATCTGCATAAAAGTATTTTCACTTATCTCAGTACTATAAAATAAAAATGAAATAAACTGTAAAAATTAAAAACATAGTGGGTAATGTATTTTCTTACCACGATCATCCATTACCTCCCTTTTAGGTAATGCAAGATCTGGGTCATCCCGAAAGTATGCCCCTTCGTAGGCATAGTCCTCAATCATCAGTAACTGGCCTCTTATCTAGCAAAATAAGGAATACCCATGAACAACTTTAGGTTCCCTCCCCCACCATGGCAGGACATAATGTAAACCCACCTGAGCATCCTACGATCTTCACGCTCAAGTCTATTTGTAGTCACCTATGGCCTCATGTGTGGTACCTGCTGTAGAATAAAAGATACCACCACTGCTCCATATCCAAATTGATTAAGTGTCCCATCCTTGCACTTGTTCACTTGTGTCTTTAGATTCACGAGCATGCCTTCACACTAATTGAAGGCTATGGGCTCCATGCACTCTAGGGAATACAACATGTGTGACCTATTAGTGATATTGGAAGACCTAGCTTTGGCCACCTTTCCAATCATGTACACTAACGTATTTAAAGGAAGATCCACTATAGACTAGATACGTAATTTCCCAGAATGAGGTTCCGTACCCAATGCACAGTATTGGTCAATTAAATAATCCAAGGAGGGCTCTCCTCATCGTGCCTTAGATAAAATTACTAGTCTTCCTCTCTTGTACAAACCCGTTAGGAAGTATATATCC
Source organism: Pseudotsuga menziesii (assembly GCA_001517045.1). NCBI lineage: Eukaryota > Viridiplantae > Streptophyta > Pinopsida > Pinales > Pinaceae > Pseudotsuga > Pseudotsuga menziesii. Next base: position 232,001 of record LPNX010444983.1, read on the forward strand.
TTGATCTGTATGGGTAGAATGTGGAACCCAACCACAAAGTGTTCTTGTATAAGATCCCACATGTGTATGATGTATTCTAGTAGGCAGATATATGCCTTCATACTTGTCACTCTGAAATAATTTAACAGCCCACAATTCTGCAGAGCTTCTATAGTGCCTAGGTCATTAATGGCTTGGAGGGATGGAACCTCATGTTTTCACTCTTTCCAAATAACCATGATGCAAAACTGCAGTGCACCTGCAATACACAAATTTTATATTAGAAATTATGTCATGGCTANGTATGGAACCTCATGTTTTCACTCTTTCCAAATAACCATGATGCAAAACTGCAGTGCACCTGCAATACACAAATTTTATATTAGAAATTATGTCATGGCTAAGGGGAAGAAACGTTAAAATGATGATTTTAAAAAATATAGAAGGAAAAAATCATTTTTTTGATGGTATAGGGTTTATTTGTGTCCACATAAAGGGGCACCGACACGGCTAGCTCTTCTATCGGCTGTGCATAGAGTGCCTATAATGTGTCTGTCCCATCCCGATAGAGCGTCATCAGGCATTTTTTCTGAAATCTAAGGGGCCTGAGGCAAAAAAAAATCCCTTTTAACATTAAAAAAACCCCCTTTGTGCGGTCATAAATCCTCTTATGCATTCGTAAACCCAGTATTTACCTTCTACCCTTTTTTTAAAATCCATTTAAACTAATTTAGAACATGAAATAAGAAGATCAAGTTGCTTACCTTCTCCAAGAAAATAGAAGAAATGATGGACGGGAACACTTGCCAAATCATCGATGGAAGCTCTTCACTTTCACTCCAACTACAAAATCTCACAATGGTAAAAAAAAATGGTAAAAAATTCTTACCATCCCATTCTATTCATAGACATTTTCAAAGTTTTAATATTTTACAATAATTTAATTATTTTGAAGTCCAAAATTATTTCATTAAAGTGGGTTTTTACTTTTGGTTTATATAGTTTTAAAAGTTGGCTTCTAATGTGTCTTTTTTGAGCTGTTAAGGTTGATTTTGGAATTATGGATATTAAATAAATTATTTTAGTCTTTTTCAAGCTTGGAGTAAAATGATAAAGTACCGAGCGTTGTTATACACTTTTTACATGCTCGTTAAAATACCAGTAGAAAGGTGTCGAGTCTACTTTTTTCACTTTTTCATATTCATTAAAAGTGGATTATGAAAAAGGAACCCAGTTATGGAGTTATATTTAATCTCTATTAAATATCCTTAAAAACATAAAAATATTTCCAAGCGAACTTGTTACATTCACGCTTATAAAAAAATCAGAACGATTGACTAGTCGAGGGTAGGTTATCTCTTTTTCAGACCGGCGAGCCTTATTTATGAAAAAGGACCTTTTGGAGTCTTCTTAGTCATTTAAGACTCTCTAAACATGAAACGACAAATGAGTTTTCTTTCGTCGGACTCGTAAAACAAAACGATGAAAGACCCTATTTGGGAACGAACCCCTCCTTTTTTAGGTTCGTAAAAAATATGAGAATGGACTCATCATTTGATGAGATTTAACAAGTGTTCGTTACCCTCTTTGGACTCGTAAAAACTAAAAGAGGCACTCATCTTTTGAGATGAGGAAATTAAAGGAAAGGAAAATGGTTTTCGTTTACATTTATGGCAGTAGTCATTAGAGGAAATTTCAACTCAAAATGGGCCTTTTAAATCCAATTCAAATTCCATGTCATCATGTGTTAGCCAATGAAATTGATTTAAATTTGAAATACTGTATAGGTCTTAAACATTTTGTTAATATAAACTTGGGGATAGGTATCATAAAAAAAACTACTTTTTTTGTTTGTATTTTCGACATATATCATCATGTTTTTACTCAAATTTTGATCGGGAGAGCTTGTTGGATGTAGAATTAAATTCTGCATCCAACGCATACCCATTCCGCATACTTTTGATGGACCCCACTACCCCAAAAACAAGAAATACCTAAAAAACATGATGATGATGTCATCATCACATTTTTTCAGGTATTTCATGTCATCATCACATTTTTTCAGTTATTTCATGTTTTTGGGGTAGAGGGGACTGTCAAAAGTATGCTGAGTGGGTACTCGTTGGATGCAGAATTTAATTTTGCATCCAATGAGCTCTTCTGATCAAAATTTGAGTAAAAACACAGGGAGATATGTCGAAAATACAAGCAAAAAGTAGTTTTTTCTTTTCTTCCTCCAAAATTAATAAATATTATTTTATTATTTTAACTATTATTTTGTTAAATATTTTTAGGGGGCTCATTTTGAGTTGAAATTTCCTCTAATTATAGTCCACCTTTGAACATGGCACCTGTCTGCATTTGCATATCTAAATAGTTGGGTATTCAGCTTGGCTCTAAGTTGATCCACTTTTGTGAGTCAACTGACTCCTTTGAGTCAATTCAAAGAATGCTTCATCATATTACTTTCATTACACTTGGTTCTATTCTCATTAAGTCAATGCTTCCAAGTCACGTGTCATGCCACAAATTGTTCAAAGGATGTCTCTCTCATAAAAATAACTCATCGGTAACTTTACCTATTCATAAAGTCAGTCATGTCTGAGTTAGTTTTATCACTTCAAATCAACTTTTGTTCCTTGTTTCGTGTCACTGATGTGGGAATCACCATGGCCCTCTTGTGACAAGTCTATTCCCGTCGACTTCAAATAATTATCCAGGAATTAGATCTACAAACCTAAAGAGTACCTTGAAGCCTATATGCCTCAATGGCAGGTTTCCTCACTTTCAACAGTATATTTTCATCAATGGCCTTTGGTTGGAAGATTGTATCAAGTGTTCGACTTCAAAACATTTATTCACACTTGACGGAATGTACTAAGGTACCTTGGGGATCGTTGACATTGATGGTGATTTCCCTTGCACTTATTAACAGTTGAAATCAATGATTGGTACTCAAGTGGTTTATGCCATGTTAGACGTCAAGAAATCAGTTGGGGATTGGAAAGAAGACCCTGAGTGGTTAGGCTTCACCTTCATGATTTCCTATGCTCAGGTTGCGTTTGGAGATTATTCAGAGTCCTGAAAATAATCCACATTGTATGTTTGGTGGTTGTGTTCTGTATTTTAGGTTAGGAGACATGGATCTAATTTGTATGTTCTCTAGCTATGTCCTACCTCCTATAGTATTTATTCATGGATCTACAGTGTATTATTGGTAGCCATGATGTGGTCATCATCGTAGATTTGTAGTGTATTGGTCTGAAGCTATGATTTGGATAGAGTCAATTACTGGTCCTATGTTAGTTATGAGTCTATATCTCATTGCCTTTATTTCAGATGAACATCTTGCAAACTATTTCCCCTATCAATCCCTTCTAGATTCATACTTTGGGGGGAATACTGTTACACGTGGAAATTCCACATTGCCTATCAGCCTTCCTGGAAATTCCACATTTCCTATCATTCTTCCTAGAAATTCCACATTGTCCTTTTCCCTTCTAGATAACCTGACCTGAACTTGACCTAATATGGTTTGGACATATTTTTCCCATATCTTGGAGGTTTGGCGCCTTTCCCCCTTTTACACATAGTGTCGACGGTGCTTCCTACTGTGAAGTAAAGAGCATAGATGCCTCCTTTTCTTCGACATAAAATTAGGTCGGCACACATATCCTTTCTTCCAGGAGTGTCGATGGTCCCAAAATAAGAAAAAAGAATGTTATGGGAGTTAATTCCTACATTTTTGGGATCACATCTTATCCATTTTCCAAGTCATCTCATGAGTTCTAGGCCTATAAATGAAACCTTCATGATGAGAGTCAAGGAGGCCAAGAAAAGTACCCTTATGCTGTTAGTTTGAAGTATGAATCAGAGGAAAATTACAGATGGATTACGTTTGGAGAGATCTTCATAGTTATAGAGGATTGTAGATGTTCTTGTAGAGATCGAAGCCATCAACATCAAGGCTTGGTTGTACTTCTCTCGCTTTCATATCTTTGATGTATTGATTTTAATTGGATATTATCACACTCCTTGATCATTGATATAAATAATCTATTTATCATGACGCTGTCATCCTACTTGTTTGTTTTTTGATATGTTTTGCAAGCATTGAAGCGTTCCAAGGGATTTTGGAGAAAAGACAAAGAGACCTAATGTTGAGGTATATTATATTTCATGTTATTTAATATGATTGTTTAAGGAAAGGATATGCTTCTGTGTCTTTTTGTTCCGTGCTTGTGACTTACAGTGTAGAGGAACAAACAGTGTTTGCACTGATTGAGAATTCCTTATAACAATTTTACACTACGCTACTTGAATTCTATATTGAAGAAGTTTTCTGTGGTTTTCTCCCTTGTGGTTTCCCCAAGGAAAATCTATGTGTTCTTGTGTTCTTATGGTTTTGTGCATGTTGTTCTTTCTGTGATATTCTATTGGATATTTTTTTTTAAGATATCATCCAAGCAATAATAAATAATTTTAACATGGTATCAGAGCCACCTTGAAAGGAGACACTACATAAATAGGTTATGTTGTTCTTAAAAAATCCCTCAATAGTTCAACTAGAAAAGAGGGCTCATCCAACTCTCCTATGAAGGGCGCATCTTTCTATGCTGACAGAATTGAATTTCAACAATTTTCAATTTTGGACCTGTTACTGCTGCTAGGACAAACTAGGGTTTCAGTTTTCCCAAGGTTTCATCATCAATCTCAGAAAAAGGAAGATACATTCTACCTTTCCTAAGGAGCGTGCATGTTTTCCACTTCTCAACCCTATTAGGGTTTCCAGTTGAGAAATTAGTGTTTCTACATCAAACGCTAAGTCTTCTAGAAGGAGGTCAGCCATAAACTATTTTCCTCAAGTAAGTACTCTTCCTCTCAGTTCCATTTGAAGTTGTAATTCTATTGAAGATGAATAAGAGCACCAAGCTAGATGAAAAGTTTGAAGGAGATGAAAAATTTAGAGCATGGAAGTATAGAATCATGCTCATCCTACAAGAGAATGATCTAGAAAAATTTCTGAAGGAGGAAGTGAAAGAACCAGAAGAGGAGGAAACTAAGTCCAATCATAAGAAGGATATGATCATAGCCAAGAGGATAATAGCTGACTCCATCAAGGATAACTTTATTCCTCAAGTATGATCAAGAAAAAATAAAAAAGAAATGTTCGATTCCCTCTCTAGTTTATTTGAAGGGAGAAATATCAACAGGAAGATGACTCTGAGTAATCACCTCAAAAGTGTGAAGGATCAAAAGTCAGAGACTATGCAATCTTATTTTTTAAGAGTGGCTAAAATTAAAGATCAGCTAGAATCCATTGGTGATATAGTAGAAGAAGAAGAAATTTTGATGACCACCCCAAATCTTCTTCCAACGGATTGGGAACCTTTACCAAATTTAGAAATCTATGGGAAGAATGTGTTCAAGAAGAATAAAGAATCTTAGCGAGAGAATTGAAGCTAAATGAAAAATGAATATCAGTCATTGACAACCCATGCCAAAGGAAAACACAAAATAAAGATCTATGATCATACCCACAAGACTCAAGGGTTCAAAAGACCCAAGAAAGACTTCTCAAATTATGAGTGCTTCACTTGTCATAAGATGGGACACATTGTCATCAACTGTCCCATGAAAGCAGAAAGAGTTAAAAAGATGAGAAGGTTCGAAGCTCATGCTGCTGAAGATAGTGATCAAGAAGTAGACGAGGAAGCAAAGAAAGATGAAGAATCCAGTGAAGAATATGTACTGATTTCTACCCTAACAGGATTAGTCTCACCAGGAAATGACACCTGGTTAGTAAACAGTGGTGCATCCAAACACATGAAAGGTTACAAGGACTCACTATCATTCATTCTACAAAAAGATTCACGACACAAAGTAATTCTTGGAGATGACTCTCAGTATCCCATTAAATGAATGGGAGAACCATCCTATAAGTTGGATTCTGGAAAATCCATGAAGATGAAGGATGTCCTATATGTCCCTGGACTAAAGAAGAACCACTTGTCTATTTCAGCCTTGGACAAGAGAGGATTCAAATTTTCCTTCATAGATGGAAAATTTCTCACGTGGTCAAAAGGAAAGACCATAAATGGTGCAGTAGAAATTGGAATTGAAGAAGAAGGACTCTACAAACTGAAGGGACATGAAGATTCATATTTTGCAACAAGTATAATAAATCCATGTGACATTTAGCACAAAAGGATTTCTCATGTTCATTACATATCTCTTCCAATAGTAAGCAAGGTTGTGACTGGTCTGCAAGAAATTCAGATAGAACATGAAGGTGTATGCAAAGGATGTCCACAAGGAAAGAATACCAAGAATCTTTATCCGAAGAGGGACACCAAAGAAAAGGGGATCTTAGATATTATCCATTGAAATATATGCAGGCCAATGAAAACAACTTCATCAAACGGGTATGTTTACTATGCTTCCTTTATTGATGACTACTCCTGTAAGACTTGGATATATTTTTTGAAAAAGAAGGATGATGTGAAGAACCTCCCGCAATAATCAATGAGAATGCACAATATAACATAAATAATGGATTACAAAAGAGATTTTATTAATTTCAAGCCACTTCAAGGGGGAAATTGTGTAAATTGAACCCAGTGATAGAACAATTACACTCACAACAATTATCAATTGTACATGCAAAATCACTCACAAAAGAGACTGAATATGGAGCTGAACACTAAACTATATTACATCAATGTACAATAGCCAACCCTGTAACATCATAGACTGCTGCAATAAATAATTACATAAGGGATTCGAATGCATGAGGAGGCAATTCGAATCTAGTCAAAATAGGCTTACTAAAATTAAGCAAATCCCCCATAGGTGCATAAAGTAGTTTCCAAAACAGTCAAGGAGCTCATGAATTGGAAAAAGCACTTGGGAAAGATAAAAGGTAATGGAAGGACAACTCATACATTCTTTTCATAGGAGAAAATAGTGGAGGATGTGGAGGACAAAAAACTAGTTAACCTCACCTAGTCAAACTTTCCCAATTGCCTTAAAGCACTGAAAAAGCAGGCAATAAAGCGGAAAAAGTAGAAGGGCGCTAGGAAGGCTAGGAATAAAGCAGATTTGATTCCATGAGGTTTCCCAAGTGCTCCATGAGTCAAAATTAGCAAGTTTGACATCTATGGATGTGTAGATGACAACTTGCATAAGGTGGAACATGGAAACTAGGAAAATAAGAGAAAAATGGATTAATTAATGTCTAAGGTGGATAACTATGGGTTTATTATTCTAACACCCCCCCTTAATATTGACTTATGAGTAATATATCAGAAAATTATAGGGCCTAGCAACAAGGCTTAGTCACCCTTTACATACTGCATGTCCATTTAACCAAGGAAAGAGGCAAAAACCCAGTGGGAAAATCCTCCCTTAAACATGGACTGTAAAACAAAATTTGGAAATCTTGTCTTCACTCATGCTTCACAGCATGATCAGCAATCCCCAGCAGTGATTTGAGATTGCTGAAGGTCTTCTCACAAAATGCTTTGGTGAAGATATCAACTACTTGTTCTGAAGATGAACAGAAGAGTAGGTGAATGGTGCCATCATGCACAAGCTCTCTGATGTAGTGCATATGGATCTCAATGTGTTTGGTTCTCTGCTTCTGAACTGGATCATTGTAGATTTGAATGGTACTCTGATTATCATAGTATATGGTAGTTGAGTACTCTGATTCGAAGCCACACTCTCCAAGTAACCCATGCAACCATAAACATTGAGTTGCTGCATTAACAACTCCTCTGTACTCTGCTTCTGTAGATGAGAGTGCAATGGCACTCTGTTTCTTGCTTGACCAGATGATTGGCCCTTCTGCAAGCATGAACACATATCCTGATGTGGAATTTCTATCTGTGCTATCACCTGCCCAATCATTGTCAGTAAACCCAATCAAATCAAGATCAGATTTAGCTTTATAGAAGATCCCATGTGTCCTTGTTCCCTGAACAAAGTTCAGGATCCTTTTGGCTTCTTTCCAATGGATCTCATGAGGTTGATCCTTGTATCTAGAAGCCACACTTAATGCATAATAAATATCAGTTCTAGTATGTGTAAGATACAACAAACATCCAATCAATTTCCTATACAGTGTATTGTTTACCATAGGTGAAGAATCAGCTTCTTCAAGCTTCACTCCTGAAAGGAAAGGAGTCTTGCTTGGCTTGCAATCCTTCATTTTGAATTTGTTCAGAAAATACAAGGCATACTTGGACTTGTGCACCTTGATTCCATATTTGGTTTGAGCAATCTCAAGCCCCAAGAATTGGCTTAAGAGCCCCAAATCTGTCATGGAGAAGGCTTGGTTCATTGCACCCTTCAAGGAAGCAATCTCATCCTTTGAGCTTCCTGTAATGAGGAGGTCATCAGCATATAACACAATGATAATTAATGAACCATTAATTGACTTCAAATAGACATTTGGATCTGATTTGCATCGACCAAAATTGAGTGATAGTAGAAGTCTATCAATCGCATACCAAGCCCTAGGGGCTTGCTTTATCCCATACAATGACTTCTTTAGCCTGCACACAAGAGATGGGTTAGTAGAAAATACTTAGGGCTGCTGCATGTATATCTTTTCAGTGAGATCTCCATTTAGGAAGGCACACTTTACATCCATGTGATGTACCTCCCATTGCTTTGAAGCTGCAATGGCTAAGGATAGCCTGATGGAGTCCATATTTGCCACTGGTGCAAAGGTCTCATTGTAATCTATGCCATGAACCTGTGAGTAGATTTTGGCTACCAATATGGCCTTGTACTTCAGAGGTGAACCATCAGCAGAAAATTTGGTCTTGTACACCCACTCACACTGAACTAGCTTCCTCCCTGGGGGAAGATCAACCAGCTCCCAAGTGTTACTCTTCTGGAGTGAGCTGAAATCTTTCTTCATGGTTGTTTGCCATCTTGGATCTCCTACTGCATCTTCATATGTCTGAGGATCTAATTCCACCATCAGATATCATTTCTCAGCAAACATAGGATCCTTCATGCACAGAGCACTCTCAAATTGAGATCTAGTCCTCCTAGGGTCATTAGGATTCCCAGCTGGCTCTCCTGCTGCATGAATGGTCTTGGCTGCCCATTTTTGCCTTGTAGGGCTGTTAAGATCTGCAATAAACTCATCACTATCAGACATATCAGAATCAGCATGTTCAACAATCTCTTCACTTACCTTCAAAGGATCTGGTGGTGAAGAGGCTTCTCCAACTTCCACTGCTGCTAGGGGTTCTTCTTGAAACTGAACACACCTTTCGATGAAGGATTTGTTTGTGCTCAAATTTATCAGCTTGTACCCTTTTGAATCTTCAGAGTACCCAACAAATAGACACTCTTGGCTTTGGGGCTGCAAAGCCTTTCTCTTTTCTGTTGGAATTCTAGCCCAAGCCTTTGAGCCAAAAATCCTGAAATGGGTCACATCTGGCTTGTACCCACTCTATGATTCAAAAGGAGTCATACCATCAAGTTGTTTATGAGGCACCCTATTCTGGATATAGGCTTCATAGTTTATAGCTTCGGCCCAGTACTTTGGTGGCAAAGTTTTGGCCTCCATCATGCATGTTGCCATCTCCTTCAGTGATCTGTTCTTCCTCTCAGCAACGCCATTTTGCTATGGTTTGTAAGGGATAGAATGCTGCATATGAATACCTACATCTACACAATATTGAATAAAATCAGACTTGACATACTCACCACCATTTTCAGATCTAAGGACCTTGAGTTTCCTCCCAGACTGGTTTTCAACCAAAGCCTTAAAGACTCTGAAGAGGCCAAAAACTTCAGATTTGTGTTTCAGGAAGTGAACCCAACAATACCTAGAAAAGTCATCTATGAAAGTCAATGTATATTTGTCCTGAATCATGGACATATGAGGGAATGGGCCAGCAACATCACTGTGGATCAACTCGAGGGGTGCAGAGGTTCTCTCATGACTAGCTCTCTCAAATTTATGCTCTGGGTGTTTTCCTAGGATGCAACCTTGGCAGACTCCTCTGGAAAATTTTATCTTTGGTAACCCTATGACCATCTCTTTTTCACTAAGATCAGAAAGATACTTGTAATTTAGGTGGCCAAACATTTCATGCCAAAGCTTGCTTTCCTCATTAGCATGAATCAGAAGAGCAGAGGGGTTTGAGTGGGGTAGGAAGTGTGAGAACATGTATACCTTCGAAGTATGATTTGAAACTCCTTTTGCAATGACTTTACCACTTGATATCTCTGTGATATCAAGTTCATCAAGGGAGAATATGACCTTCTTTGGAGACCTAGTGTGGGTCATCTGATACACTGATAAGAGGTTGGAGGCAAGACCAGGAACATACAACACATTGCTGAACTTACCATGATTAAGATCAATCCTCCCTTTGCCCAAACTTTCAGTGAGAGAGTCATCTCCCAGTACTATTGGTGGACCTTTTGACTTGTCAAGTGAGGAGAATGCCTCCTTGGTCGAAACCATATGTCTTGAAGCTCCAAAATCAATGATGAAACTAGGTGAGCTTGATGTGCCAGCAACCAATGCATGAACTCTCTCTCTATATTCTGAAATTGATCCTCCTTCCCTCTTCCTTGAGCTGTCTGGAAGGGAGATGCCATTCTTCTCCAGGAGTTGGTTCAGCGTGTCTATTTGCTTCTTCATGCAAGAGCTCTTAGAATGATTTCCCTTACTACAGTATGCGCACTTGCCTCATTTCTCCTTTGTTTTTCTTGTTCTGGTAGTTCTTCTTGGAACCTTGAGGCTCCTCCGGAGACTTGTTCTTGTCTCTCTTTTGCTCAGGTGGATTTTTAGCTTTCTTTTTGCTTTTTGAAT
>LPNX010444983.1:242887-297532 GCA_001517045.1 Pseudotsuga menziesii
AAAGATTGGTCTTTGGATGGTTTGATGGTGCCTATCATCACCAGTTTGTCTTGTTCTTGTGTGAGAGATTCCATGAAATCTACAAGGCTAGGCATCTTCCAGGTTCAAGGCTAGGCATCTTCCAGGTTCGAGAGTATGGCCAAGACCAGCTGATCATCCTTCTTTTCAATCCCACATTGTTTTAGCTGCAAAACAAGTGCTTTGAACTTGGAGAAATAGAGTTGCAGGGATTCAAAGCTATTTGGACTCAGGGAGATCAGTTCATTTTTGATTTGATGTCCCCTCATCTCATCTGTCTTTCCAAAAAGATCAGTAAGCTTCTCACATACTTCATCCGGTGATGTCAATCCATCAAGATGGAAAAGGAGGTCTCTGGAAATACTCAGACACAAGAGACCATAGGCCTCATCCCTCCTGTTGTGCCATTTTATCTTCTCTGCAGCTGCATTGGGCTCTGCTTCTGTTGCCATAGTCACTCTATAGAGGCCTTTCTCTCTTAACAGCATCTCCATCTCTGCTTTCCATTCAAATAAGTTGAAGGGAGTCAAGATGATCTTCTGAGATTGATCCATACCTCAGAAATTGTCCTGGCTATCAGTAGAAGGCTCCCAGTCACTGATGTCGAACCTGCAAAACAAATTGGAAGGAGAGAAATTGATCTACAAAGGCTCTGATACCATGTGTAAATTGAACCCAGTGATAGAACAATTACACTCACAACAATTATCAATTGTACATGCAAAATCACTCACAAAAGAGACTGAATATGGAGCTGAACACTAAACTGTATTAAATCAGTGTACAATAGGCAACCCTGTAACATCATAGGCTACTGCAATAAATAATTACATAATGGATTCTAATGCACAAGGAGGCAATTCGAATCAAGTCAAAAGCAGGCTTACTAAAATTAAGCAAATCCCCCATAGGTGCATAAAGTAGTTTCCAAAACAGTCAAGGAGCTCACGAATTGGAAAAAGCACTTGGGCAAGCTGAAAGGTAATGGAAGGATAACTCATACATGATTTTCATAGGATAAAAGAGTGGAGGATGTGGAGGACAAAAAACTAGTTAACCTCACCTATTCAAACTTTCCCAATTGCCTTAAAGCATTGAAAAAACAGGCAATAAAGCAGAAAAAATAGAAGGGCACTAGGAAGGCTAGGAATAAAGCAGATTTGATTCCATGAGGTTTCCCAAGTGCTCCATGAGTCAAAATTAGCAAGTTTGACCACTATGGATGTGTAGATGACAACTTGCATAAGGTGGAACATGGAAACTAGGCAAATAAGACAAAAATGGATTAATTAATGTCTAAGGTGGATAACTATGGGTTGATTATTCTAACAGAAACCTTCTTTGAGAAAGATCAATACATTGAATAACTCTTCAATTTTTTCATTAGCCTCAACACATACTTATATACTAAGTCTAATCTAAACAACTATTAACCCCAATGAATGTGGGATAATGCAACATAATAACTAGAAAACTTAACAAGTATTACTTACTCCCAGTGAATGTGGGATAATACAACATACTGATGGGATGAATTACAAAGCATATGTGTTCAACAAAATATACTAACAAAATAAAGAGGAGGGTTGACATGGGTGCTTAACATGCTCTCCCTCTTAAAAAAAATATTTCTCCTTAAAGCTTTAGATGTGGAAACTGTTGCTGAATCTGAAGGAGTGGTTCCCATGTAGCATCCTTTGGTTTCATGGTGTGCCACTGAATTAATACCTCTGTGATGGACCAAGAGTGAAGCTAACAAGTGTGCTTATTGAGGATGGTCTCTAGATCTGAAATAATGGATCCTTCATTATCCCATTCTGGTAAAACAATTGTTCTCTGATGTTGGTTCCAATCACTTGTTGAATGTGAGAGGAAGGAGGAAGTGCCAATTTATAAGCAACAGACCCAATATTTTGAAGAAATGTATATGGACCAGAGATATTTGGAGTGAGAATTTGATTCCCTTTGAGTTTCAAGGAGGATTGCTTGTAAGGCTGCAGATGAAGAAAAACCATATCACCGACTTGAAAAGTGCACTCAGAACAGTGATGATCGTCTTGGTGTTTCATGCAGGTTTTGGCCATGTGAAGGTTGTCTTGTAGGATGTGAAGAATCTGATTTCAATTTCGAAGAACCATGTCAACTTCCTAAACTGGTGAACTGCTGGGGGTGTATGGAAGGAGTATTGGAGGTGTGTGACCATAAAATGCTTCATATGGAGTCATTTTAGATGTAGTATGGTAGGAAGTATTGTACCACCATTCAGTGAAACGGAGCCACTTTTTCCATGGATGTTGTTCTTCAGAGATGAAACAACGAAGATAAGTTTCCCAATAGTTGTTGATGACTTCATTCAGACCATCTAATGGTGGGTGATAAAATGAAATCATATTCAATTTGGTGTCAGTAAAGAGAAAATGACTTGTGAAAGTTGCATTGCGGCCTGATACAATGGAAGAAGGGATTCCATGAAGAAGGAATATCTTGTCCATGAAAATTTGTACGATTGAGGAGGTGGTATATGGAGGGTTGAGAGCACAAAAATGATGATATTTGGAGATCCGATCAACCACAACCAAGATTATGGTATTCCCTACATATTTAGGGATCCCTTGAATGAAATCCATCGAAATATATGTCCAAATCCTTGTAAGGATGGGAAAATGTTTGAGCAATCCGGAAAGGAGTGTAGTTTCACCCTTGTGGTGCTGATAAGGAGCACTTTAAAAAACCATCTTTTGAATTTCTCATTGCATTCCCTTCCAAAAGAAGTGACATTGTGTCCTCTCATATGTTTTGATGAACCTAGAGTGCCTTGCCAATGGAGAAGCATGGAGTTCATAAAAGACTGCATGTTTAAGATCTATGCTTCGGGGAAGCACTAGATGACCCTTGTATCTCAAAGAAGAGACATCCAAAGAGGAATGAGGTACCATATAAGGGTTACTACCAATGGTTGGATTATTTTAGATAATGAGGAGTCATTGACATAGCCTTGCTGAACAGAGTGTAACCAAGTAGGAATAGTCACAGAAATAGCTGAAAGAGAAACATGGGCATCAAATGTGCGGGATAGAGTATCCAACACAAGATTGTCCTTAGCCTTCTTGTAATTGATCTCATAGTTATAAACCCTTAGTTTGCTAACCCATTTTGACTGTGTTGGGGATGAGACCCATTGTTCTAGGAAATATATCATATTCCGGTGATCAGTCTTGATACGAAAAGGATTCCCTAAGAGGTATGGCCGCCACTTCTGTATTGCATGCAAAATAGTCATCATTTCCTTCTCAAATGTAGAGGTGGATAAATTATTTCCAAAAAGGGATTTACCGGTGAGTGCGATGGAATGTTCATCTTGAAAGAGGACAACACCAATTCCATTGTCACAAGCATCACTCTCAAGAGCGAAGGGCTTGGAAAAATCAGGCATCTGAAGAGTGCATCGGAATGAAAGATCTAAGGGAGTAGTTGAGACTGTTGAAGGTTGCATCTGAATGAAATGGAGCTGAGTGATGACACCATGTGAATTATTCTTAAGGATATTTTCCATGCAATTTGAACTGATGCTGTTGAGAGACCTTGGTTGCAAGCCATTGAATGTGTGCTTTTTCCCCATTGACTAAAAAATCCATCCAGAGTTCAGAAAAATCCCATAAGATGGGTCCAAGTGTGAGTAACCATTGAGTGCCAAAGTCATAGTACAACATATTAGGGGAATGGAAACCATGTTAGAGTGAAATTTATAATCTCCAATAGAGATACACACACTACGACACTTTCCTTTGCAAGGTAAGGTGCTCCCATTGGCGACCATGACTTTAAAGCTGGAGCAAGGATGGACAAAACAATTAGCTTGTTTAGCAACCTGAGGATCAATGAAGTTATGCGTGCTACCAGAATCAATGAGTATTATAAGAGGAATCTTCTTGAAGAAACTCTTGACCTGCATGGTTTGTGGGGTAGTTCCCTTGGCTAATGCATGGAGAGATATCTCTAGGAGTTCGTCTTGAGAATGAGGGTCAATATGTGTCTATGGAATGTCGACCTGATCGTCTACTGGATCTTGAGCAACTTCAAAAATTTCAAGTGTAGGCAGAGAAGCCACATCCAAGAAATAGGGCTTGTGTTTAGTACATTGATGTCCCTGGATGAATTAATCATCACAATTATAACAAATTCCTTTTTCCCTACGTTCTCGCATCTCTACTTTAGACAAATGCTTTATAGGAGTGGTTCTAGGAGTCAGAGGGATTGGATGTCTTTGAGGAAAAATATTTATGAATGGAACAAAGTGGATTTGGGGCGTTGCTGAGCCCTAATCTTGTCCTCCACCAACTTAGACAACCCCAGGATTTCCATCATTGAGTCAAGACAAAACATTTTAATGTTAGATCGAATTGTATCCTTAAGACCACTGATAAAACAAATCCTATAGAATGCATAAGAAAATCCTTCTGTGTGCTTGACTAAGTTTTCAAATTGTGTCTGATACTCTCTCATAGTTCCAGTATGGCGAAGTTTGGTGAGTGCTCCTATGAATTCATCAAAACTAATAGGGCCAAGTCGGTGCAAAAGGAGTTGGAAAAAAAATGTCCATTGGAGCTCTTCATGATCCTTGATGTACCAACAAAACCATTGAAGGGCTTCACATTCCAAATGAAATGATGCAAGTGGGACTTTGGTGACATAAAAAGTGTTATGCATATTAAAGTATTGTTCTATCTTATGTATCCATCTAGTTGGATCATCACCATTTAGGCAAGGGAAATCAACCTTTGACCCATGAAAGTTGCTGGAAGCAGAGAACTCAGTTTCTGTAGAAGACTCGGGATGTTGTCAGTTGCACATGCCTGAATGCTGAAGATGGAGGTCAAGAAATATTTAATCTAGATCTTCAAGTTTGGTCTTGAGGGAGACAATTTATTCTTCCATTTGTCTATTTTCTCTTGTGTTGATGACAACCATAAGCAAGATATTTTTTTTCAAAAATGGGCAGAAAAACAAAAACAGTGAGGGTTTTAGAAAAGGAAAATTTTGAGATGGGGAAAACACGAGTGCGTAACTAGGTTGTGGACACTTTCTGAGGGACAAGGAAACAAAAAAATGTGAATTTCAGAAGTGGGGTGAAAGAAGTAGAAAATTTGTCAAAGAGAGACAACGAAGCAAAATTCGGAAATGAACACTATGGAAAAATTTGAAGGCGATTGGGGGAGAATTGAAGAAGTTATGACAAACCATACAAAATAGACAAATGTGGAATTTTGGGCTTCAGGAAGTGGAACTTGGGATATGGTCTTGAATGAATGAAATATGAAAAATGGAATGCCGAGGGTTACAGTGAATTTTCAAGAGAAATGGAGCTAAAACAAAGAAGATCTGACCAAAATCAGATTTTTTTTTTTGGAGATGATATGTGGCGGCTCTAGAAAAATGTGCTTTACCAGCTGGAAATAGATATGGACCCCAGGTATGTTCAACTTCCTAAAGGTTCACGAGAGTCACTCGGCCACCAAGGATGTTTGACGGCTGGCGTATTGGGGCAATACCCCTCACTCCTTGACGCAGGTAAAAATGCTAACCGCTTAGCCATAAACAACATATATTTAGTTTTCCTCATGGGTGGGAATCTAGTCAATCCGGTGGGGGTCATTTCCCTTTTCGCTTGGTAGGTCCTCTCAATGGCCAGCTACTTCGGGTTCCTGTGGTACTCCTCATAATGAGTTTTAGGGCTATGCCCAAGTACTTCCCATAGTTAAGAGGATAAGGTTTATTCCTTGATCTGAATGAATACTACCGCTACAAGAAGAACAACTATTGTAGTAATCATAGTGCTAGAAAAAAATTGGTATAAATTCAACTCAATGCCCAAAAAACCCATAATTAGAGCTAGGGTTTTGAGACAAAAAATTTTAAAATGAGAATAACCCGATCTATATTGCTTAGAATCATTATTATAACCTGTTTCTGGAATTGGTGCCCAACCACTCTGCTTCTACCCACGCAATTTGAATAGAAATCTAGGCACCCGATCAAAATATTTGTGCTCTATAATTTTCACGACCGTCATCGAAATTCTGAAAAATTACTGATTTTAAATCCGCGATATCTCCACTTTTAGAACTCCAAATAAGATGATTTTTTTTTGAAACTGCGTATCTTTGAAAGAGGAATTCATATAGGTAAATTGTTTCTCTTGAATCTACATAGAAAGTTTTAAAAACTGATTTGAAATTTTCCACCCAATTTTACCCCTTCCCCCCCCCGAAAAAAAAATGTTCCACTTGTGCCAAGGAAAGTGCTATGATACTAGATGTGAAGGACCTCCTGCAATAAACAATGAGAATGCACAATATAACACAAGTAATGGATCATAGAAGAGATTTTATTAATCCTGGGCTGCTTCAAGGGGGAAAGCTCCTTTGAGCAAGCTCAATACAAAATAACTCTTCAATGCTTTCATTAGCCTCAACACATACTTATATACTAAGTCTAATATAAACAACTATTACCCCCCATGAATGAGGGATAATGCAACATAATAAATAGAAAACTTAACAACTATTACTTACTCCCCATGAATGTGGGATAATACAACATACTAATGGGAAAACCTACAAAGCATGTGCGTAGAACAAAATATACTAACAAAATAAAGAGGAGGGTTGACATGGGTTCTTAACAGATGAGGTGTTTGAAATGTTTAAATAGTTTAAGGGCTTAATAGAAAACCTCTCTGAGAGGAAAATAAAAATTTTAAGATCAGATAATGGAGGATATTTCACATCAAATGAATTCAATGCTTTCTGTAAGAATGATGGGATTAAGAGGGAGCTCACCATTCCCTACAATCGTCAACAAAATTGTGTTGGAGAAAGAGATAATATATCTATCATGGAAGAAGTAAAATCCATGATACATGATCAAGATCTAGCAATGTAGTTGTGGGAAGAAGCATCTAGAACAGTAGTATATGTATAGAACAGAGTCTCCCATAGTTCCCTTCGGAACAAAACTCCAGAAGAAATGTTCTCTGGAGAAAATCCTGAGGTAAGTCACCTAAAGATATTTGGTTTCCCTATGTATATTCATATACCAAAGGAGAAAATAACGAAGCTAGAACCTTTAGGAAAGAAGGGACTGCTTGTGGGATATAGTGAACCGTCAAAAGCCTATCGAATCTATATCCTAGGATATCGTCAGATTGAGCTTAGCAGAGATGTACATTTGACAGAGACTCAGATTTTAGAAAGTCAAAGAAAGATATAGAAGATGAACATGAACATGAAACTATCAAATCTATAGAGAATCTTAAAGCAGTTTGAAATGAAGAAGAAGTTCCCAATGAAATGATTTCTCAAAAGAGAAATCCTGCCTGGGCTCATGATGTAATTGAAGAAGCATAAAGACTTGGTATTCTAGAAGGAACCACTAAAAAAGAAAGAATCCAAAGTCATATCCCATCTATATAGCCTTAATGAGTGATCTAGTTGATAAAGAACCATCTTGTTTTGAAGATGCAACAAAACAGAAGGAATGGTTTGATATAATGGTCGAGGAATACAAATCCAATATAAAGAATGATGCATGGGTAATAGTCCCAAGACCAAAAGACAAATTAATGGTATCCTCAAAATGGATCTTCAAAACAAATCATTCCGCAGATGGTAATATAGAAAAATACAAGGCAAGATTCGTAGCAAGAGGGTTCTCCAAAAAGGAAGGAATTGATTATGAAGAGAATTTTGCTCTAGTATCTAGGTATACTTCAATCATAACTATCCTTTCCTTGGCAGCCAAGAATAAATGGAATTTACATCAAATGAATGTGAAGATAACTTTTCTAAATGGCTTGATAGAATAATAAGTGTATATTGAACAACCACAAGGATTCGAGACTGATGATTGAGAAGCTTAAGTATGTAGACTCAAGAAAGCATTGTACGAGATAAAACAAGCACCCAGAGCATGACACAGAAGAATAGATGGATTCTTGAAGAGTTTAGGTTTTACCAAGAGTAAGGAATATTCTAACCTTTACTATAAGGTTGAGAATGATGGGCTTATGATTCTACTTTTATATGTGGATTACTTATTCCTAAAAGGAGAAGATAAACTCATCATTGAATGCAATAAGATGCTGGCTGCAAAAGTTGAGATGAAATACCTTGGAATGATGCACTACTTTCTAGGTCTTGAAGTTTGGAAATCTTCATATGAGATTTTCCTAAACCAAGGGAAATATACGATAGAAATTCTGAAGAGGTTTGGAATGCTAGATTGTAAGGATATCACCACTCCGATGACAACAAACTTGAAGTTACTAAATGATGATACATCAGAAGTTATAGATGCTGCTCTATATAGACAGATTATTGGTTCACTGATGTACTTAACCAATACATGACATGATATTTGTTTTGTTGTAAACACACTAACTCAGTACATGGTGAATCCCAAGCATATTCACCTGATAGAAGAAAAACATGTGATGAGGTATCTAAAAGGAACTTTAGATTATGGACTCAGATATACCTTAGAAAGTGAGATCAGTTTACATAGGTTCACAAACTCAGATTGGGCAGGAAGTTCTAAAGACAGAAAGAGTACTTCGGGTGGCTATTTTCGTTTGGGATTAGGAATGATCTCTTGGTTTAGTAGAAAGTAGACCAGTATTGCACTTAGCATAGCAGAAGAAGAATACTTTGCTGCTTGTTCAACTTGTAGTAAAGCAGTATGGCTTCGAAATATGTTGACATGTTTATTTGATGAAGAGATAGATGTTACTGATATCCTTCATGATAATCAGAGTTGTATCAAGATGACATAAAATATAGTGTTTCATGTTAAGTCAAAACACATTGAATTAAGATATCACTTCATTCGAGACATGGTTCAGAAAAGAGCTATCAAGCTCAAGTATGTTACTACAGAGGAACAAGTGGTAGATGTGTTGATTAAGCCTCTTTCTCGTGTAAAGTTTGAATACTTTTGAGACAAGCTTGGTGTAGTTCGGAAGGACCTCTCTCAAAATAGGGAGTGATAGTAGATGGAAGAAGGATGCAGTGGTGAGTATCTTAGTCTAGCTTAGGGTAAGTCTGGCTAGGATAGTTTTTCCCGAATAGGTTAGTAAGACGAGGCATGTTGATCCTAGGGGGATTAGTATGTCTTGCTAGATCAATTTAACCCAAGTGGGTTTGTAAGCCAGGAAAAAACTTTCTAGTCCTCAGGAAGATCCATTTGTCTAGCTATGCTTGTTGGCTCCAAAGGGTTAGTAAGCTAGACAAAATGCCCAGGTGGATCTACTAGAGAACTCACCATGATGCTGCTCTGAGATGGTTAGAGGGAAAGATGGTTGTTATAGTATTTCTATACTTTTGAGATGTGTAGTTCAATATTATTATACTGATTACTTTTTAACTCAGTATTGTCATATTGATGGCTATTGAGATGATTGGTTTAGCATTGATATGCTGAGATGTGCAGGTCAGTTTTGTTTTACTGATCACTGATGAGATGTTAGTTCAGTATAGTTATATGGATGAATGTTGATATGTTAGCTTAGTATTGTTATACTGATGATTGTTGAGATGTTAGCTTAGTACTGTTATACTGATGACTACTGATTCATATGCTGATTGTTGAGTACTATTGTATTGATTGAGATGTATGTGTCAGTATTGGTTATACTAATGATTGATGAGATGCTTGATGAGATGTGTACAGTGTAGTCACACTGTTGATTGATGAGATTATTGTTGATAGATTTATAGTTGATTGATGAGATGATTATAGAGATAGCTACAGTTGATTGATGAGATTATTATTGAGATAGTTACAGTTGATTGTTGTTGAGATGGTTACAACATATTGTTGAGATGCTTTATCAATGATTGATTGATGCTGAGATGTTTACTATGATAGTTTTAGTACTTCTATTCCAGTGATGATTTTTGTGATGTTCCAACATCTCTATGCTGGTAATACAGATGATGATCTAGCATTACAGATGATTTGTTCCTTAGCACTAATATGATAATCATGTTGTTGATTGTTTCAGTACTTACACATTATTGATGCAGATATGATGCGTCAATATTTCCATATTGAAGAGACAGATGATGATGTTTCAGTATTTAGATACCAAATTTATAGATGTCGGTAACTCAATATTTTTCACATAGTTCAGATGATGATACAAATGATGGTTCATTTTTCACACGCTGATGATGACTAGTGGATGATTCAGAAGATGATGTTGACCAGTGGATGATTCAAAGGATGATTGCAAGAGATGTTCCAGAACATAACAAGAAGAAGATTGAAGAAAGATGATTATATAAGAATATCCAGCCGAGATCGATGATGAAGATGTATGATGTTGTACCAAAACTTCCTATGACATATAGAGCCTTACTAGTTAGTTGTACAATTGTAATAGTAACAGTTGATCCTACTGTTGAATACCTTCCTATTTAAGAGGGAGTGTTAAAATAATGTAACTTCAGAATATATTCTAGTTGTATTATATTCCTCCTATTGGAGATGAGTTTGGTCTTGCTAGAATCATTGAACAATGTAATGTAAACCTCTGAATGTAAGCCGAGTAATTAGTACCCAAGTGTCAATATAATAAATGCTATTTGTAATGTCCAGTTGTACAAGTCAGCCTTGAAAACTAGTGAAGTCGGCCCCACCAAGTTGGAGGTCAAGTCGATAGAAGAATATAAATCAGATGGAACTCTTCTTCATTTCTACTCACTCACTCAAGATGGTTTTAGCAATAGAGAGAAGTAGTATCACACGAAGAAGAAGGAAGCAATTGTTGTCTGGATTTTACACTACACTGGTTGAGTTCTATACCAAGGAAGTTTTGCATGGTTTTCTCCCTTGTGGTTTCCCCGAGGAAAGTCTATGTGTTCTTATGTTCTTATGGTTTTGTGCATGTTTTTATTTCCTTGATCTTCTAGTGGGTAATTATTTTTAAGATATCATCCAAGCAATTATAAAGAACTTTAACAACACCAAAGGAATTACCATGATAAAAATAGAATGCATAAAATATATATAAAACACACAGTCATGATATTCATGGTTCCATTGCAAGCAATGGCACTGTAAGGCAACATATGCACTAGTCAAGTTTAAAACGTAGAGCTTCCCATTAAAACGATAAATCAATACATTACAAAATGTTGCAACACGACAAAATATTACACAGAGATGAATTATTATGACACAACCTTATACAGTCGCATCCCTTGGATTTCCAAACTATCATAACCCCAACAAAAAACCTAATGCATTTTCCCCACCCAGAGTTCAAAACTATGCCACAGAAAAACACATAGAGGTAAGCATTAGAGGAAATTTGGAGTCTAAAATGGTCCTTATAACAAAACATGCCAACAATAAATTTTATGAGTTGAAATTCAAGAACCAATAGAATTTCAATAAAATGATTCAACCATAATGGTTGAATAGACATATTAGTCATAAAAGAAAACTACTTTTTTTGTTCATATTTTTGACATATCTCCCTGTGTTTTTACTCAAATTCCTAGAGGGAGAGCTTGTTGGATGTGGAATTTAATTTTTCATCCAACAAGTACCCATATTGCATACTTTTGATAGACCCCGCTACCCCCAAAACAAGAAATACCTGAAAAAATGTGATGATGACATCATCATCACATTTTTTTAGGTATTTATTGTTTTTGGGGTAGCGGGGTCTGTGAAAAGTATGCAGTGTGGGTACTCGTTGGATGTGAAATTAAATTCCACATCCAACGAGCTCTCCCACTCGAAATTTGAGTAAAAACACAGGGAAATATGTCGAAAATATGAACAAAAAAAGTAGTTTTTTTCATTCTTCCTCCAAAATTAATAACTATTATTTTATTATTTTAACTATTACTTTATTATTTTAACTATTATTTTATTATTTTCCTTAGGAGGCCCATTTTAGACCCCAAATTTCCTCTAATGGGCCTTTGCATTTTCCTAGGATTACCTGCAGAGAGGTTATGCAGACCACATAAGGATCCACCATCGAAGCCACATTTGGGCCACCCTCTACCACCTACAAAACCAAATACACAAAATCCATGAGAAGTATGCAAGCATTAACGACATTAACCAAACCCTACAATATGCAAACCACATCAAAAGATTACCTTACATAAGAGAGGGAAGGTTGTTGCATTGCGCAATATAGCACCTGAGAGCTTGATTCCACCCAGAAAAACTAGAAAAGGACCAAATGATTCATGTGCTAACCCTAACCAATGTTTGAGTCTTGTTTCCCAAACTTCCCTAAAATAAATGAAGGCGCCACCCTTCCCTCCACTATCCATGAAATCAAAACCCATAGAGCTATAGTCAAGCTCACGATGAAATTCCATAGTATTCCATTCCAATGTAAATGCCATAGAAAAAACCTCAAATACCACATTAAAACAAAATTGTATGGCATATGAAATATGCCATAAGCCAAATACTTTTACCCTGTAGTTTACAAAACACTTTTTACAAGGTTTTCAATGACATATGGATATTTCCATAAACCCTATTCCTTATACCATAAAGTTTACAAATTATACAATGTATATCTAGGTAGATAAGGTTTTAAACCTTAAACATAATAATGTCTACCATAAAGTTATAACCATACATTTAAATCAATTTTACATAAACATAGGACTTAGGAACAATTAGGTCTAGGACTTTAGTCCTCCTTTCACCCAACTTGAAAGGGATAGAGTAGTGTAGATGTAGTGTTGTAGGGTGCTTTTATTTTTTCCACATACAAAGAAAGAGTTCATAGTCGAAACAACCTGCATAAGAGTAGGATCATGTATTAGTTCACAATGAACTAAGTAATCCATTTAAAGAATTAAGAATCCTTACCTTTCTGAGTGGACCCTCAAGGGATAAACCCTGCCACTCCACCCCTTAGAAAATGAAGGAAATTCAACCTTTTTAATGAATAAAACCATAAACGAAAAATTAAAGACATACAAATAGGAAGTAAAATGTAACCTAACAAGCATAAACAAATGTCCACATTTAGTAAACATGAAGCATAGCCAAACAAAATGGTACAAGTAATATAACAACATCACAAAAACACATCATCATCTGACATGAAAACTAGCAGAGGAAAAACAACTTATGACACTAATGTTCAGTACATAACCAAGTATTATTCCACATAAGTTTAAACAGTGTCCTTGGATTGTAGTATTTTATTACCCTACTTTTTTTTCAATTTTTAGGGACATTACAATAACCAGTAGTTTAGCTAAGCCCTTGGGATTAAATGGCCCCTAATTACCCATAATTAACCCATAGGTACCATTAATTTACCCTATTTAACCCATAATTGACCCCTATTTACAACTAATTAACTCCTAATTGCCCCGTAGTTCACCCCTTATTAACTAGTAATTACCCCTAAATAACCCATGATTACCAGTAATTAACCCTTGATAACCTCTAAATGATCCCTACATTTTTTGAAGGAAAACCTCATGGAGAAACCCAATGGATCTTTCCAAACATTCATATATGACATATTCCCTTGTAAACCATCGATGTAGACTAGTGTGCTTCACACACAAGGATTCAAATTAGGCACATGCAACCATGAACCCAACTAAATGCCTAACACCATGGAAAACCACTAGTTTATCTAAGACATTGGGCTTAAATGATCCGTACTTACCTATAATTGATTCATAGGTACCATTAATTTCCCTTAGTTACCAGTAATTAACCCCTAATTATCACATAATTGACCCCTTATTAACCCCTAATTACCACAACTCATTTCCCAATAATTACCCTTAAATGACCCTTAGTTACCCATAATTGATCACAAATAACCCCAAAAGTATCACTAACCAACCCCTAATTACCCTTCATTTACCCATAATTACCCATAAATGACCTCTAACTTTGCGTAAGGGCTGAGTCCATCACATAGGCCTTATAGAGGGAATTTTTGGCTTATGAGTGGATATGGTGGCAATTTTGGAATGTATAACACCATGAATATTTTTTTATAATAATGCCATCATTTGAGCTTAACTTATAGGGCTTAAGTTCATATATTTTCCTCTAGGTCTCATGGGTCATGTGTAGCACCCCAAATGACCACACATTCCATACAAAGGAAATATTTTCATATGAGGGAAATATGTCCATCATTTTGAGAATTAACATACCAATGTTGTTTCTTAATGCCTAGGGAATGGTATAGAGATAAAAGGCAAGGGATTTGGCCATATCATATATTTCTATGGGGCTCACATGCCATGTTTTGTAACTCAAGGAATCATACATGCCCATGATACATACTATTTGGCCTCCAAGTTTGATATTGTGGTGATTCCAAAAAAACTCGATATGTTTCTTGGGGATAAGGGCATCATTTGGTACAAAAACCTAGATTCTAAGTCCATGGAATCTATCTCTAAGCCTTACATGCCATGTGTGGGGCCTTAAGCCACAACATCGACCATGCATAGGAAACCTTTTGAATGTGATTAAGATTCCAAGATTCAAAATATTGATTTTAAATTGACCGTATGAACCTCTTTCAACAACAAAAATCTTATGGAGGGACCCTCTCATATATTTGTAGTAGAGAAAGCTTATTTGATTGGGGATCAAAATTTATAGCCAATTGATCATCTCTCCTTTAGTAGCATCTAGCCTTGGTCAAATATGGATTCTTTAGGACTTCCACTGTTGTCCAAGGGTCTAGCAATTCCTTACATTTTGGTCTTGTGATGCTTTTGAAATTATCTACGTCATAAGCAGAGAAACCACTATTGAGTTTTTATTTTCCCATCTTTATTTGCAACAATCTTTTATAAGATCAACAACCAAATTTTTGATCTAAGTAAGTAGTATTAAATGTTATAAGTATAGGAAAATAGTATTTGCAATCTCTTATCTTCATCATCTAAATCTAACTTTTTTTTTGTAAAATTATTGAAATATAATTGACACTAATCTAGTGAAATTAAAATTGCAATAGAATTGGTGCATCTATTATGTGCATGAGTTTGGTGTGTAACTTGTGTATGTGAGTTAGGTGAATCTATTATGTGCTTGAGTTTAGTGTATGTATTTGGTGATCTTAATCATTGTGATGTGAAATGTCCTCACCTTTTTGCTTGACATATTGGAGTTAATTGTTGGTTGCTAATCCTTCATTCTCATTTTATGAAGTGTGATAAAATTCCCATATTACCACTATGTACCATTTAGAAGGTGCAGGGGTGCATATTTCCTTCTTTTCCACATGGTTTCATTTAGTGACCACTTTTTACTTTCCTATTTCATCTTAGATTTATTTGGGATGTAGTGGAGAGGAAACAAATGGGAAAGATGTTTTTAGGGGTGGTTTTATAATAACCACCCTTAAAATTATTTTTCAAGCAATTATACTTGTATTATTATGCATATTACGTATAATTCCAAAAAACCATTATACTTCACCTCCTTGGTCGTATTTGTTTTTCATTGGTAAAAGGAATTCCCTAATCGCTATCAAGATGTGCATGTGATTTATATTCATGGATAATATTTATTTTCTAAGGAAAGTATCATGGAAAACCCTCTGAGTACTTCCTCATGATCCATGGAAGTAGTAATTGTGGTAAACTGACGACCCTTATGACAGAGCCTAATCATAAGGGAATCAAGAGCTTTTAACTCGTGACCTTCCCAACTTTTAGGGAATTAATATCTCATGTTTGGGTCATGACAACTTGAGCTAACTCTAAAGGATATATTTATGGATAACATGTGAATGTTCTTTGATAATATGTTCAATTTATTCACTTGATTTTAAATCTACAAGGTTATGAAATTTACATAATTCATTTTTGTTCCTCCATTTTTTCCTGGACTTGTGTTGTCATATCTGATGTAAATATGTAACAAATATTCATAGTGTGGATTTGAATCCAACTCCCCAATAGTGAATTAATATTTTGTCGTATAAGAAGAAAAGCAATTTTTATCATTCATGTAATTGAAACGCATCTCAAATCGTGAATATTTTGTAATAGTTAAGTAAAAGTGAGATAAAACCCAATGTTTACTATGCAAGGAAACCTAAATTAAAGGATATATGATTTCAACATGTGAGGGGGTTCATAAGCCTTGGTGGGGGATTTCTCATTAAAGGGATTATTATTCACTATAAAAAAATATAAAGGGGGATAGAGAGGAGAGACCACGAGAAGGGTACAACCTTGTGGATACTGACATTTTTAGACTAGGGAGACTACCTCGAATATGGCCTGGAGTTTGAAATTGAACTTGTGTCCTTGTGATGTCATAGAATTAATTAGGGATCGAATCTACATTAAGGTATTATTTATTGCAAGCTTTCCTAAGGTTGGGTGGTGTGTACCTCTCCAATAATGATTTTGGGAAATATTTCATTAAAAATATAGTTTTATAGAACTTAATTGAATTATATATATTGATAAGTTCTCTTGACCAGATAATGAAATCACCACACACACTTGAAGTCGGGATTTTGACTAAAGGATCTTGAGGACCATTCCATGGTATAAGGAAACATATAGGATCTTATGCCATAGCATTTTAGTAGGAATCTCATGGTCCATGTGTGGGGTATCAAACCACCACATGAGTTACCATTGTTTAACCCTTAATTGAACCCTAATTAACACTCATTAACCCTAATTATCCCATAATTGACCCCTTATTAATCCCTAATAACCCAATAATTACCCCTAAATGACCGTTAATTACCCATAATTGACATCAAATTACCCCTAAATTATCACTAATTAACCCCTAATTACCCTTCATTTACCCATAATTACCTATAAATAGCCCCTAACTATGTGCATGGATCAATTCAGTCAAATGGGCCTGATAGATCATGGAACTTTTTCCTTGTGAATGGGATATGGTGGCCAATTTGGGATGTATAACACCATGAATGGTTTTTATAATTAGGTCATAGTTTGAGATTAACATCTAGGGCATAAGTTCATATCGCTTCTTCTAGGAACCATGGGTAATATAGTTCCCCAAAAAATACACATGCCTTATATAGAAAAAATTTAACATATGGGTGAGATATGTCCATCATTTTGAGAATTAACATACCAAGGATGGTTCTCAATTCTCATGCCATGATCTAGGGATAAAAGGTGAGGTACAAGGAAATTACATATATTTCTATGGATCTCACATGACATGCTTCATTGCTTGGGAAATCACGCATGTTGTTATACATAAACTTCAGCCTACAAGTTTGGTATGGTGGTGATTTGAAGGTTTAAAATACCTGATATGTTTCTTGGGGATAAGTGCATAGTTGGTGCAAAATACTAGGTTCTAATCGATGGAATCTATATCTAACCCTTACATGTCATGTGTGGGTCCTTAAGACACAACATAGGCCATGCATAGAAAATATATGGCATATGAGCACGATGTCGTGTGACATTTGAAGCTACGTTTAATAGACCAAGGATAGTTCTCACGACCCAATTCATGGCCCATGGTGAAGATACAAAATTTAAGTCGATAACATGTGGCTTTCGGGTTATACATAGGCCATCCATGAGGGCCTAGCTTATATTTTACCTATGACATGGGTATGGTGGTCATTTTTAGGGTTGTCACATTATGGATGCATCTTTGTCATTAATCCGTCATTTGATACCAAAACCCATGTTGTTGTGATAAAACATTTGTTAATGGGGCTCGTCGTCTTTGCATAATATCCCACGTCATTACATAGGGCCTATGTAGGGAATCCTTAGCTTCCTACCTGTGATATGTTTCCACCATATTGAGGAGGGGCACACTAGGGATCCATATTGAGGACCATTCCATGGTATGAGGAAAAATATAGGACCTTATGTAGTCATGGTCCTTGTGTAGGGCCCTACACATAATTACTTTACCTTACAAGTGAGATATGGTATCCATTTCAATATGTGTAACATTGATAAGGATGATTATTGGGTCCTATAACATGTCTCACAAACTAAATTTAGGGTCTCGTTCCCTATTAATTTTCTATGGCATTGAAGGTACATGCATCTTAACCTAGAATACCACATAAGAACTATGTATGGAAACTATAGCCTACATGTAACAATGTAGCTCATGAGTGATGCGTCGTAAGGACTTGAGACAACACATAATCTTTATAGAGGGAAAATTATTTCAAGCACAAGTGGGATATCTTTGTATTTTGAGATTTATAACATCAATCATCTATCTCTTGGACAACACCATGGTATAGGGTTTAAATGTATGACCTAATTTCACACAATTTGTTTACAAGGTCATGGACCATCATGATTCCATTGCCCATAAAATAGCATGAATCTACATATAAAATATATAGTCTACTTGTGAGATATGTTCATAATTTTGAAAACTTGCACATATGGGATGGTTCTTGATGCGTGACCTAAAATATTATGAAAACTATGGTCTTAGACTGTAACCTTGGCCTCTAAATCTCACGCTACATACGTGAGGCCCCAAATTAGCACCACAAGTCCTCCACATGGACTCTTTGGAATGTAAGTTGGATATGTCATGGCCATTTTGAGGTTTATAACAACATGGATGGTTAAAAATGATACCAAATTTAAGGTTTCATGAGCCATAATTTGTGTGTTCCTTAGCCAATATGTAGGCCTTATAAATGGGAACTTTGTCATGTGTGTAGGATATGATGTCCATTTAAAGTTTGTTATGCCAAGTTGAGTTGAATGCCAAAAATATGAGTTGTTGGGTCAAACTTTATTTTACTCTAAGTCTCTTCATGGGCACCAATAATGGTTCTCATGGCATGATCTATCACTCATGGAAAACATTTAGGGCCTTGTCGATGACGATGATTGAGTTTTTATTTTTATTAGGGTTAAATTGGTTAAGGGGTTAGGGGATTTAGTCATAGGGGGTTTATAAGGAGTCATGGTTATTCTTTAATGAGGCTAGGGCCACTATGGCCATTATGGTAACACTAGTGGGTTAGGGATTTTGAGGGGGCGTTTAAAAAACCACCTCCAAAAGTCATTCGGATTGGACTTTTCTTTACCTATATTGATAGTTTGGGATAGAAGGTTCTACGCAATTCAATGCTTAGTTGTTAGGTTCCTTATGGCCATGTTATGATGTATGCATTGTGCAAAATACATAGTCACTACAGTCACACTATGGTCACATTGGTCACATTAATTAGTACTTAAGGGATTTAGTGGTTAGGAATTAGTTGGTTAATGGGTTAGGATATTTGGGATTACAGACTTTATGAGTTAGGGTTACACTTCAATGGGGTTATGGTCACTATGGACATTAAGGCCACATTAGGGGGGGTTAGGAGTTAGGTTTATAAGGAGGTTTAGGTTTAATGGGTCAAGGGATTATTTATTAGGGGTTTTAGTGGTTATGGGACTCATGGTCATGTTATGTCATATGAATGTGTTACATAATATACATAGTCACTATGGTCAGTATGGTCACGTTTACTGGTTAGGGGCCTTAGGGTTTAGGGGACTTATGGGTTAGGGTTTAGCATGTTAAGCGATTAGGGTATTTGGGTAATTTAGGGGGCTTGCAAAGATTTAGACTTAGGGTTTAATGGGCTTATGGTCACTATGGTCACTATGGTGACATTTAACAGTTAGTGGCCTTAGGGGCTAGGGTTTAAGGGTTTAAGTGGTTAGGATATTTGGGGTTATGGGGTTTATAATAAGTTAAGGTTTATCATTTTCATATCCATCGTCATCGTCATCTTCATCATCATCATCATTGTCATCATTATCATCCTTGTCATTATTTTCATCATAATTTGTGGATCTAATATGCCTTTGTTTGTAGCTATACTCATAAAGATAAGTAAGGCTTTAATCTTGTCCATATTTCTACACCCATTTCCATGCTATAAGGTGAAGTTAAATTTGTGATAAGAGTTCAAGTAGATGAACTCCCAACACTTTACATAGGTCCAAATTTACCATGAAATCTTCGTTAAGAAAACCCTATGGAAATGTTTTGTTAATTTCCAAATGCATAACCCGCATTGGAAAATTTATTCTTAGAATGTTGATAAGTCCATAATATGCATGCTAAATATTTTAGAAAAATTGCAAGGTAGATGTCAATTGGTCTTAGAATATCATATTGTTCCTATATAGCCATGGTTCCTAGAAAATTATAAGAGGAGCAATATTATGTTTAGAAACCACCTTTTCATGAAACTAGGTTTTATGAGCTTAATATCCACTTGATTTTCCTTCTCAAACCCCTTCTCCACCAGTAAATGGATTTGATGTTTCCTATACCTTCGTAGATTAATGACATCTAACTAGAAAATGTTATATTTCCTTTGATTTACTCTTACAGAGAGGAAACATACTAGTACCTTTCCATGCACATCTCATTAAAACATACCATGTGGCTACTTTATTTATATGTCCACTCACATAAGTATTATGTACTTCAAGAATTATTTTTAAACATTGACCACCACGAATTTCCCTTAGTCTCTCGATTGTTTGAAAACATGAAAGTATGCCCAAAACACACTATATACCTTCCATTAGTAGGGTTTTTAAACCACACTAATATATCTTCTTCAAATATAATTTTTAAAAATTATAAGATATATTCTGAACCAATCTATCATCTTCCAATTAAAGTTCCTCCAACGACATAATCTCAACAACAAATTTCCATTATTCCCTTAAATAGTTGTAATCCTTTACCTTGGTCAACCTCCACTTAGATTGATTCACATGAATTTATTTTCAAGCATGATATTTGACTATGTCTACGTATTTACCAAATATTTTTCCAATGGTTTTGAATGTTTCATCATCCAAACAAATAGAGACAAGTGTGGAAGTGTGACCCAATCTTGTAATGTGGTTGGGATTCTTATTTTTATTTGAAATCAAATAAACACCTCCTGAAATACATTTGACGCAGCCCCACATTGAAATATGGGTCAGTTTTTAAAATATTTTCCTTAACCAAGGTTTATCTCAAAAAATGAGTAGAATCCATTTGCATAGAAATAGTAGAGGGTATAACCCCCTTCATGTGAGGGATCCACTACTCATGGAGCTAGTTATACACGTTTTTTTTGTTTAGGCAGTTACTTGTAAATATTTTGATGAGAGTTACTTTTGAAAAGATAATGACTTTATTCTCGAGCACATTTGAATGGGATATTAGAGTTGGTATTTGGTCCATTTGTTTTTAGACTTTGATTCATATCAACAAATGATTTTTTGTATTTTAAATACTAGAGTTTGAAATGTTTTTAAAGTTATCACAATAATAGTAAAATTAGATGACTTTCCCCATGAGCGATGATATTCAACTTTAGAGAAATCCTTGACGAATATTCCATAATAACAAACCAATCCTAGGAATATCCTCACACCAATTGCATTCTTTAAAGTTGACCAACAAGATATGTATTTTATATTATTTAGAGTTTCATTCATTAGCTTTCAAGGCTTTAAGTTTTTTTTGTAACATAACATTTTTGAGCTTATGTGGATATCAACATCTTCTCACAACTCACTTGAATTACATTTAAACCCCCATTGAACAAACACCATTTTTTTCAGAACAAAAGAGTATTTTTTGGCTCATCTTGTAGGGTTCACTATAAGAGGATAGGCCAATTATCCAATTTTTGTCTAATCTAATTCCTAGAAGAATAAAATAACCTATTTTACAGTAATTTGAGAATAAGGGCTCTTAAATAAGAATTTGATTTATCCTTTCTACAATGTGAATCAACACGCCACACCAATTGTTCTAAGTAAAGATGATATTCATTGGAAATACATCCACAAATTATCAATACTCTTAAAGGAATTCGTGTGTTGAACATTGAAATTACCAACACATTGAACCAAAAATCCCAATTCAAGGCATCTGTGACGGTTTTGGAGGCACACATGGTCCATGAGCCATAAATACAATTTTTATTACCAATATATTTGGTGTTTCCCTTGTATCATGCCCATATCCCTTATAAATATTTATACTATGCCAAACCTTGAAAATTCCACGATGTTAAACTTGCAAGCCAAAGTTTCCCTATTTAGACCATGCGTCACGACCTAGGGGTTGAGATATATCCCATAAGCCATAAATGAAAATATTGTTGATGATGACTTCAATGTATAACATGGGCCATTTCCTTACGAGAAATTGAAAATAATCATATGTAGGAACAAAGAACTAAAGTGCTTCACTCCAACAATACACATGTCAAGCTCTTAGTTGATGTCATACATAATAAGGGCTACAAGGTTATGTGGCTACACAAGTTGTTTTCACTTCCTCCGTAACAATTCCATATGTACTCCACCACTCCTCCTAATCCATATGCTACATTGGGTCCACTCCCCATACATGAACGCTGTCACAACCCAAGCATCTTCGACCAAATCCAAGACTCCATAGAGGAATACGAGCTATATTGTGATCCAGGGTTTGATGAACTCCTCTAAGATGCATAATGCTCCTCCTCGTAAGTAGGGTGTTCTCCAAGTAAGTGAACCTCTCCATGTGGCCATTGTACAATACCTCTATTAATGATTTTTACATACTTGAGTTTGTAAGAAACAAAGATTGAGTACAAAATCAAAGGAAAAATTTATTAGATTCCAAAGATATGGATCCAATGACTCCATTTCATACCCTTCCTATAGAAACCTTGGAAATTCAAGGGCATTGACCCTTGCTTCTAAATATTTAATTCTTGGACTTGGATAGTTTATATTTGTGATCTCTTTAGTTATAATGACCATCCTTATCGTTGCTACTATCCTTATTATGATGAAAATCCATACATGGAGGTAGTTAAGGACCACGGCCTTTACTTTTTTTTCCTACTAGTATAAACTCCATACTAATCATTCAAACGAATTGGTTACCTATTTTCACTATCGATGATTATGTAGGTGTTGATTAACATTTTTCTATATTTGGTGTCTTGTGCCACCAACACATTGTGGAGCATGAAGGTGTTGTTGTGTAATTATATGTCAATACTTTGCATGAAACACCGATGAAAACGTCCACTGTTTGGGTCCATGTGTTATTATCAATTGGGATGTGAGGAGAACTCATATGTTGGAAAGTTCACTAATGTTCCCCACCCTTATATGATCTTGATGAATTTTATAGATATTAGAATGTGGAGAAATTAGAAAATCGAGGACTTTAGTGTCAATTTCAATAAGGCCATAGATAAGATTCCTTAAGTTATTCTATGTTTCTACAAGAATATGCTTCCTTGAGATGCCAAATTCACCATCAATATCCAAAACATGATGGAATTCCTATTAACCAAGAAGTCATTTACAAAACACAAATTAACCCATTTCCCAACACCTTGTTTGCGAGGTGAAATCCTTTGATTAGGTGTCAAACCAGTAGATAGGATATGGTATATACCAAGACCTCTATTGCCATAACATGAAGGGTTGATTCCAAATGACAACATAAGTAATAATAAATAATTTTAATGGGTTGAGGTTAAAGGGAACCCTTATTGGAAAGAGAAACATAAGAAATAATTTCGCCAATACAATCATATGGGAATAATGAAAACCATCAATTTGGCGGTTCTAGGGAAAAATAGTCCTCTGCTATGCAAAAGGATCCCCAATGAACCCTCTAAAAATGGGGTTGGGCAATGAAGGATCTAGTGGATAAAATCAATGTAGGAATGAGTTCATCTAAATGTGTCCCTCTATCATTCCTCAAGTGGTATTTTATGTTCTTTAATAGCATCCACATGTTGATTTCTCCTCTGGGTTTCGGTGTCCCATCGTTAGTTCCTTAATCCAATGTTTACAAAGGCTATAAGAAGCTAAGGGAGAATTCCATGCCAGATTTCTTGTACATAGGATTTATTTCTCTATGGTCCAAAGATTAGTTGGGTATCTATGGTAGAGGCATGGATGACTTGATTTTCTTCTATAATGTATCTGATAATTGAATTCTTTGGTTATACAAATGGAGAGGAATACAATCAACATAGTGGGTTTTCAATATTGTACCATCCTTGCTTTATGCTCCTTCCCAAGGACTACACGATTCCCCTCAAGTGGCCTACTAGAAGGGATTTCTTATGGACTAGCAATGTCAATATCATGAAGGAATAGTTGTTTTCCTTTGGAATTATTACTAAGATGTACATTACTATGTACTCTACTATATTCCCCCTTCTCGCTCTCTCAGTTCTGTTTACTACTCATTTTGTATGTTGCTAAAGTAAATTTTACATTGCATACTGATTCATTATCGAAATTTGCATGTTTTCATTGTATCTTGGGTTTTCAGTTTTTGTTATCCTTAATTAATGAAGAAGTGAGCATGTTTGAGGTGTCTCCTTAGTTTTTATAATGGTATGATTAATTTTGAGCTTGCAAAGTTTAGGGATCCAAAATAAATCAAGGGTTATTAGAAATCCATATTTATATCATGGCTTGGGAGGTCATCCTCGAGAACTTATGAATTTTCAGTCATCACAATTCGTAGCATTGTCCAAATCACTATGCACTAGTTTTGGGTGAACAGAAAAATCCTACTGGTTTAGTACTTCTGTGTGTGCTAAAGAAACAAAAAAACTAAATAACAACGTGGGAGAAGTGAGAAAAAGTGTATTGCACAAGGATAGATTAGAGATTGACCAAGAATAGGGTTTAGTGTTTGAGCCATTAGAAATTTAGGGTTTTGGGAGTTTTTCATTAAAAAAATGAATTTTTGAAGGATCCATGGGTCAAAAGACCAATCAATGTTTAGGATACATTTCAAAATTTCAGGTTTTGTTTCATGGAATCAGGATCTATTTCCTTCTTCAAGAAATTCATTTGTATGATAGAACATGGATGGGTCATACACACTTGGAAGGTGGGTCTGGTAAGTAGGGGGGACAACTAGTAGCATCCCACAAAAGGTTGAATGCCACCCAATCCTTGTGAAATATTTGCTCTGCATTTTCCTAGGTTTTATTAAAATAGGATGTAGGGAAATGTACCCCATTGAGTTTCCCCACCCCCAACCCAAGGGAGTGCATCTCCTTGTAACACTGGACAAGACAACTCGATATCTAGGTGGGAATGGGGAAATCCAAAAAAATGCATTTGCAATACAATGCAAGCTTCAAAAAAAATTTGATTTTTGACATTATGCCACTTCTTCAAGTCATGTTTCAGTTTTGGCCCTTGGGACATCATTAGTTAAGATTTCAACATTCAGATAATGATGAAATTAAAACCAAATAAAAAGGCCTTTCAAAAGACAATGGAATGTAGATGGTGTATCTCAACATAGTTTTATTTTCCACTAGGATGTTTTAAGGAATTTTCTATACTAATAACTAGTTTCCAACAAAAAATTAGTTTATAAATTTAGGCTTGATGATAGAAAAAAATTGGGATAGCTCTTTTTTACTTACGCATAAATGCAAAGAACAACTTCATGATATTCACACACTCATTTATGGTTTTGTTTTGAGGAAATTGAATAAACTGGAAAGGTTGCAAATGGATAAGACCTAATGAACTACTTTGAAATGAATGTAATAATTATATTCCAAGAAGAGACTCAAAAATACTGAAGTAGATATTGAAAATGTTGAGGCTTCTAATGACTTAGAATATTACAAGGTAGAGAATGAGGGAATACCTAAATGATCCTTAAGGTAGAGATGGGGGACGATGTGATGAAAGAAGAAACAATAAAGAACTTTGAACACTTTTAGATGTAGAAAGAGAAGAAATAAATGATAAGAATAACATAACCATGATAAGCACAATATAGTTAATCCTATAGTAGAAAAAAGTTAAAACAAGGTAAGTAGTTTATCTTTGGTTGCTAGAGAAGTTGAACAACTAGTTACATGAGTGTTGATTCCTATAACTTAGTCTTAACACTCCTTTGGCTTTTGTTCAGTTATGATATCATCTAGAATATATTTTATCTAGATAAGTTTAATGTGAAATATGTTTGTACTTCTATCATATTTGAAAAAAACATCTCTCTCTTTTCTTAGTATTCCGGGTTCAAGATTGAAAAATACTCTCCATCAATTGTGTTTGTTTTCCAGGTTTAGGAATGAAAATGGGGATAAAGAGAAGAATAAATTGACAATTATGTAGGGAATAGAAATTCTAAGGCACTACTTCTTAAATTTTTTATTTGGTAATTAGACATGCACTCCTACAATAATCTAGAAAAATGAAATAAGAAATTCCTCTCAAAACTATAAGTAAGGGTTGCTAGATTTTAAAACACTCCACACTAAAATATTCACAGCAAGTTGATATTACAGTAACCATTCACACCTTCGTCTATTAACTTAAAATTCGAAGGTTACATAGAAACTCACTTGCCAAAACTCCAGGATATTATTCCAAAACACTCCTTTGTCTCTCTTTTATAGAATATGAGAGATGATAGCTGATATAGGATGCTTATCGATAGTTTCCATTTCCCACTGTTCTCTTGAAAATTAAATTTTGAAGAACAATGTTTGATTATTTGAGGTTTTTGTTCACTGTGATTGGAAATTCTTTTGTCTAGTTTTAAATTTTAGAGATTAGTTATAAATAATCAACCATGGATTTGAGAATTCTATACAAAATTATTTCAGTTTTTATAGGTACTTAAGTGCTACAGTATGTCCTTAGCACTTGCAAAGATACATGGAGTACATAGAAATTTACAAGGTATGTTGATAATAAATGTCATATTTTATAGTTGTTTTGCATCTCAACCCATAGCAATGATAATTTATTCTATTAATATGTATCAATACTAATATATTGTTAGGATTTGGTTCCATGTATTAATTTAGGAAGTTAGTTTGGTTTTAGGGGTTAGTGGCATCCATCTTACAATTATACTAAAATGCCAAAATCTCAACAAAATTACACACACCATCATGTCCAAGCATAGTAGGGACCCCAATCCCAGTGGTAGGTGGTACTCATGTACATTGAATAACAATAGTAAATAATATAATTATCTCAATCCCCATGAAGGAATTGTGTGCTTGTCTGTGATCATGTAAAATCTCATAATGTATGCAATGTGCTTGCAATATTGACTGGTCACATCACTACCTTTGGGAGAATGTATTCGCATATAAGAATTTGGGGTCAAGGAAGAGGGATCAACTTATTGTCACTTTTCTAATGTTTGTTGAAGTAGGTTTCCATGGATTTATCATTGGTTTTTATCAAATTCCACAATTTATAGATTGTATACAAACATAGTGCCAATGTTGTGCTATGTCTAGGTGTTAGGATATACACAATAATTTACGAGGTAGGTTGTATTATCAGTGATTCTTTTATGTTGGACATAATGAGCCAATATAGATTTTTGGAGCTAGACTTTCCAATGTTTTCTTATGGCTAATTGGTGGCATGTTCCTCCCATTGTTCCTCAGATCAACAACCATGGTAAAGAGTGTATTGGGGACATTCCTTGTTAGATTGTTTCTTATCAAATCTAGGATTTGGGACCAATAAGTTTTTTATTACTCTAGTACAATGTAGGAGGAAAATTCACAACCTAAATCCTGACTGTATTGTAGTCCTCTTGCAATTTTTCCATGCTTCAAGTTTAAATATAATTCCATATAAGTCCCCTCTATTGTTGTGAGGTTTTATATTGATGCAAGACTATGTAACTAGGTAATATCTTGGGGAATGTCTCAAGAGAGGAAATGGTTTAACATGCCCAAATAAAACATAAATTAGAGGAGTTATTCCTATAAATTTATTCCATGAAGTTCAAGAACTTGTAAATATTTACAATTATGCAATCTATTGGGAACCTCACTTGTAATACCATAGTTTCCATTGGCTAAACCTTAAGATATTAAGCTATAATAGATATATGAATATTCCTTCCCTAAAAATTGATATATAGAACCAAGGTTGGGAGGCTTTTGCATTCTTGAAAAACATTTAGTGAACTTATATTTTAAATCAAGACTTTATTTGATCTCCTTACAATAAAATAATATTTTGTGGCTTCTAGATCCACAAATCTCTCCAAGGGTCGACAATGAAATATTGAATATTTCTAGATTCATGATTTTATCCAAAAATTAACAAAAAAAATGTTTGATAGCTTATGGATCCACACTTTTCTCCAAGGAATAATGATAAAATAGACATTCATAATGTTCCTAAAAAGCTAGAAATCACCCTTCCTTGGAATATTGCAACAAATTACTGGAATTATGTTGAATGCCTCCCTTATTGGAGGCATTCAAACCTAATTTGATGGTAATTATACCGCATATATTATCCTTCATGGAATTCTCCTCAAGAGAGTTATTCAAACCTCTTAAAAATACTATATAAGTCCATGTATCTTCTTTATCAAGGATGGTATTACCCCCAAAAATATCATTGAAATCCTCAAAATATGGATCTTGTGGATGCATGTACCAAACCTTGATCTCCTAGATATATGTGTGAAAATCTCCTCAAAACATGTGCATTGGATACCTCTTAAATGATGTCAAAATTTGTGGGGTGTTCCTTCCTTACTTGAATTTTGAAATTGGTGAATGGGTTAGCTACCTTCAAACATGTGTGGAAGTATGAAACCATGCATAGTTATCAAACATCCTTGAAGAAATGCCTCCAATGATATGCATCCTAGGGATATGTGCATAGGATTGTGTTGGGACATGAAAACCATTCCCCCTTGAACATGGCATCTATGTATAACATTTCTCTAACCATAACTTCAAAGGATAACCAACATTTATCTTCTTCTAGGCTATGGATTTCTACATACTAGGAATTTTCTTATGTTCAAAATATGTTGAATATATGACCTTATCATATGTACAGGATTCTCTACCAAATGTTTCCACTGAGGGATTTACTGCTAGTGTTATGATTAAATCTTGCTCAAAACTATTATCGAAGAATGAAAATTAGTTTTCCTCAGCATTAATGTCTATGATATCCTCATATGTGCCATGGATTACTTCTAATGGGTAGTTGGAGATGTGAAGTTGGAATTTTTGACGAAAGATGTACATATTCCAATCAATGCTGCAAAATTTGGTAAATCCTAAATACAAGCCATCTATGATCTTTTGAAGGAATACTATTATGACAACATATTCAATCTAAAATTTGATGCCTTTGATCCTCCTAATGTGCAACTCATATCTGCATCCAGATAGCATATTTTCAATTTGGCTTCAACTTTCCCCTTTTCCATAGTGGTTTCCTTTATAACATCAAGTGTAGTAGTTTTTTTTGTCTCAAATAGTACATCCTCAAAACCTTGAAAGGAATCAATAAAATCCCCATTGATAATCATGCTGTAGAAAAATAATATGGAAATGATGGTATCAAATCATTCCATAAAATCAATGACAACTCATTCCCACTGTCATCTACAGGGAAATTTATACTCTGTAAGATAGGCTTGATTTGGATTCTTGGGTTCTTCCAAAACTTACAATTTCATATTGTTATACTATAACGATATCCAAATTTTTAGTTTGCTTTGTTGCTTCATATCTTATTTGTGATGTTGTAATGAACACATGACATGAATTTATACACTCTTCATTTTTTTTAAATATGCAACATGTGTCATGACCAATCACCCTCAGAAACTAAGCAAGTAGCATACATTTATTTTCCACCACTCGAAAAATCATGCAAATATAAAATATAAAATCTTCCTTTCCAAATCCAATGTTAGATCCAACATTGCCTTCAGTAATTCTGTATGCACCAAAATTATACATTGTACAATATATTTCAAATAAATCTTGCTCCAAGGGTGATACCAAATTTCGTGGTAAAAGGATACAATCACCTCAGCCTTTCCTGTTTTCTAATGGTTTGGACCCAAATAAATATTTGAACCTCAAACATTAGTAGATTGATTAAAAATTCAATAATTATGGGAAAAATGATAATTCTAGCATACTTAGTTTATTTTACAAGACTTTGAGAAAACAATCTTGGAAGCAATGTGCTTTACAAAGAAAACAACATTTTGCTCTTTAGAAAGCAAACACAAATTTTCCCATTTTCACAAGTTTAATCAATTGCTTTGTTAACAATTAGATTGTTGTTTTAGTTATAATTATGTGATTTCATTTCATGCAGGAATACATAAGAAAGGAAATAATTGTAGATTAGTTATTTGTTGGTATACTTGTAGACAAGGACTCTGTAAAAGGTGCCAGTGGTAAGGTTGTTGACAATGCTCCCAGTGACCATAATTTTATTTACTAAACTCACCATGGAGGACTAGGAGTACTAGATGAGTAATTGTACACGATTCACTTTAGCATGTACTGTAGTTTGTGTTAGGTTCCATGTGTTTCCTTCATCACTCCTTTTGAATCAGTACATGGAAAAAATATATGAACTTCTTTAGGCCTTGGTTACATTAGGAACTTAAAGAGGCACAAGTTGTAAGAGTAAGTGGGTTGTAAACCAAAAATGAACCATCTCCTTCATATAAATAAGAGGAAAATAGGGGATTTATTCAATAGAATTTTTGTTTCTATTGTGATATCACAAGGGTAGACAAGTGTTGGATACGGAATTTTTTTATGGATATTTATAAAACTTATTCTCTTATATTTGAAAGTGAAAGTTTTTGCATTGAAGACACTAAGTTAGTACTTGATGATAATATTTTATTTATGTAGTTTTCATAGCCATGAATGGAAATTGTATAGCATACTAGGTGCAACAACTTTGGTGCATCTTGATTGCTAGTAACCTTTGGAGCCTATGGGAAGGATAACCATTAAATCATTCTAAAAACTTTGGAGCCTATAGAGAATTGATGAATATATAAAATTTCCTAAAAATTGATGAGAAAAAACCCATATACAATTAGCAAAATAAATATAGTGAAAACAACCCAAAAGAGATCAATGACACATCTTAGTTCTGGATGGTGCACAGGGAATAACCAGAATATGTTGTGAAAATCAAGGAAGATTAATAAAAATCTACTGAAACTACACAGAAAATGGTGCATCAGTAATGAATGAGATGAAATTCTTATAATTATATAGAATTGTGACATTTAAAATTTGTCAGAGTATACCTATGCATGGATAATCCAAATATTCCTCCTTAAAATTTAAGTATCTGTGAAGACTTTAGAAGAAATGCATATGGATAAAACAAAATGAATTTACAGTTAGAACAAAACAGATTTCATGAAACTTCCTGACACATATTGGTGGATAAATTATGTCTCTTTAACAATTTTAGAAAATAATATGTTGGAGACTATTACTTATGAAACA
Organism: Pseudotsuga menziesii; assembly: GCA_001517045.1. Classification (NCBI taxonomy): domain Eukaryota; kingdom Viridiplantae; phylum Streptophyta; class Pinopsida; order Pinales; family Pinaceae; genus Pseudotsuga; species Pseudotsuga menziesii. Next base: position 274,287 of record LPNX010444983.1, read on the forward strand.
TGAACTCGCTGTGAATATCGTGGAAGAAAAACAATGCAAATCTAAAGAAACTACATAGGGATTGGTGCACGAATAAGAAATGACATGAAATGTTGATCCGTTATGAATAGGGTATATAGAGTCTATATGTTTAAAATCTCTCAGAATATACATGTGTAATGAAAATTGAGAGATTCCTCCTTAAATTTGAGTATTTGTTCCATGTGAAGACTTTAGAATAAATGCATATAGATAAACCGAAATTAGTTCATGAAACTTGATTCAACTACTCTTTAACGGTTTTAGCAAATAATACAGAAAATATAATAACTTAATTATATAACCTGAATATGCTGTGAAAAAGAAAGAATGATACAATCCTATCGCAACTGTAGAGGAAATGATGCACATATAAGGAATCAGATGAGACATTGATTATTTATGAAGAGGTTATATAAATTCCAAGATTTAAATCATTCATATTATACCTATGTGTGAAAAATGGAGATATTCCTCCTTAAAATTTTGAGTATCTGCGGAAACTTTAGAAGAAATGCATCTGGATAAAAAAATTGAATTTGGCACTTCTGACAAAAGAAAGTTCATAATATTCGAATGTGTTAACTCAATTGGTTGTCACCAATGTTGTTGGGCATTTGGCTAGTTCCATGCCATCAGGTGCTCGGTGAAAATATCCCTACGTGAGTTGCACTAGTATAGAATATTGATTTTACTAAATATGCCATCCATGAATGTGGGGATGCATCCCTTGAGTTTCACTTAGAAATGTCCTTGGTCCTTGTTATCACTTAGAAAATTTTCTAATTAAATCATACTTAGGGGGGTTTGAATGCATGGCTTAGGACCCAAGGAAACTATTCATGTTACCAATAATACCCCTCTCTTCATCAATAATGCTTGTTGATTCTAGAAGGCTATCCCTATGATATCTTTTTGATCAAATCTCTCTAAATATGAAACTTAGACTTCAAACCAGTGAGATGACTTTTGGATCTGCAACTTGTGCTCTCCAAAAATGTATATAACTATGAAAATCAATGAAGATAAATAAAAAAAATATGATGATTGAATATGGTATTTGTGGGCCTGGTGTCTTACTCTATTGGGTGTGAAAGAAGAAGAAATAAAGAAATTGATAGAATATCAACAAGGCAGTTGTTGATCCCAGTTTTGTCATCATTTTCGGTAGTTAAGTTATGTGTTTAAACATAGATTTTATCATCTTTTTGCACATTTTCTATCTTGCAGCTAACTATTCAGCCCCAAGTATGAATGAATTGAATATTTATGTAAAATATGTTTATTAGTATCATTTTACGATTCTATTGATTAAAATCGACATTGTTTGAAGCGCGTTTTATATATTAATTTACGTGTATATTTGTTTGTAGGTTATATAGTCTTTGGACAAGTTAATAAAAAAACACGCATTCAACTAGATATATGTAGAGCATATCCAGCTCATTGTACAACTTACCATCCATATCGCTAACCATATTACGTGCTGTTGATAATAGATCCCATGCATTCAAATGTTGGAACGGTCTGCAAACTACTTGTTTTCCATGCGCCTGGGTGATGGAAAAGCTCTCGTTCTAGACAACTCACCATCACACTGCCTTTGCTTAACAGCACACCACCCCACCATGCATTTGGATGATAGCACAGTTCTTGTTCTAGAAGACTCACCAGTGTGCTCTCCTTTTCCTGATACCACTCCACCAACCACGCTAAAGCAACAACTTGTATTCCACATCACGTGATGAAGATAGACTGTTGATGTATATGTAACTTCGAAATGTATTCACTTGTATATTTCATGTATTGCACCCCGATGTTTATTCCGGGAAGTATCTGTAATGTAATTGATTCATGTCATGCCCCGATGTTCCTATCGAGAGGTTCTATAATGTAAACAAGTCATGTCAAGTCATTGTGGGTAACCCTCATATTGATCAAGGGTTAAAGTCCCCGCAGTTCCATGGCACTAGGGTTATTAGAATCTCCTAGAGAAGTCTGCCCTAGTAGGTTATATTCAAGTCAGGAATTAGTATAAATAGAGAGTGAGCCTCTCTATTTATCACACACTCACTCACACTCAGTTGTAGTGCATAGTTGAGGAAGAAGAAGACATTAGGGCTAGGAAGAAAGAGGCTACTGCTTTTGGGAGATCATCTTACTGTTTTGGGGTTTTACTTTTGGTTTTGATTCTATCTCTGAGGAAGTTGTGGGGTTTTCTCCATTTATCGTTTCCCCAAGGAAAAACATTGTGTTCATTGTCTCTTGTTTTTTATTGTTGTACTTGTTATTCTCTCAGTTAAAGATTCTAACATAATGCTAGCTTGAATGATAAAATTCTAACATGGTATCAGAGCTAACCTGAGAAGAAGACACTGTGTAGCTACGGGGAACTAGGGCTTACTACTTTGTGTATCTCTCTTCAAATATTTTCAGCAAAATAAGGTTGGATTAACTCTCCTCCCTAGGGTGCATCTTTCTATCGAAGCATAATCCAATAATGATCCTTTTCAATTTTGGACCCAACACTACTGCCGAAAATTAGGGCTTTCCACAGAAGTGGAATTTTTCATTAAGCCCAGACCTGGATTGATATCCTCCACAAAATTGAAGTTTATAGATCAAGATGAAATCATTTGGTTGGACAAAACTCTGGAAAAGCCAAACTCTAATCTGCTCCTGAACCAGCACTACAAAATATCAGCTCCAAATCCAGATCCGACATCTTGACCTGGTAAGATCTAAATCTTTTGTATTTCCATTTGAGTTTCTCAGTTAATATGTCTCATCATACCAAGCTTGATGAAAATCTTGAGGGAGCTCATAAATTCTAAGCTTGGAAGTATAGGATCTCCCTCATCCTAGAATAAATTGAGTTGGGCTCCTATATCAATGAGGAGGTTCCAAGTCCAGAGGGAGATGAGGCTAAGGCCTTACACAAGAAGAAGTTGGTTATGGAAAAGAGGATTATTGTTGATTGAATCAAGGATCACCTCATACCGTAGGTGTCCTCCCTAAAGACACCTAAAGCTATGTTTGATTCCCTAAACAAATTTTTTGAAGGAAAGAACATAAACCAGAAGATGATTCTGAGAAACCAACTGAAGAATGTAAAGATCCAAAATGCAGAGACCATCCAGTCTCACTTTACAAGGGTTTCTCATATCAAGGAACAACTAGAAGTAGTAGATGAAGAAGTGGAGAATGCAGAGATTGTGATGACCACTTTAAATGGAATCCCTACATCATGGGACTCCTTTATTCAAGGGATCTGTGCTAGAAAGAAGTTAGTCAATTTTAGTAGACTATGGGAAGAATTCTCTCAAGAAGAATCTCAGATAGAAGCTTGAGAAGAAAAAAAGGGAAGTGAAGATCAAGATCTCATAGTTCAATCCAAGAAAAGCAAAAGAAGTTCTCATCACTCCAGAGTTAAGCATTTCCATAAATATAACACTAGAAAAGATTTGTCTAAAAGCAGATGTTATACATGTAATGAAGTAGGACACTTTGCAAAATATTGGCCTAAAAGAAAAAATAAGAAAAAGGGAAACAAGAGAAGACATCATGCTCATGCTACAAAGGATGATGAACCTTCCTCAAAGAGAACCAGATATGAAAGTGAACACTCTTCAAGTGATGAAGAATATGTCTTCATTTCTGCTCTCATGAGAAACATCATACATGGAAGTAATGATTGGGTTATAAATAGTGGGGCTTCCAAACATATGACAGGATTCAAAGAGTCCTTTGTAAAACTTTCAGAAACTGAATCACCTCACAAGGTGAAACTTGGAGATAACTACCAGTATCCAATAAAAGGTAGTGGGGAATCCTCCTATAAGCTAGACTTTGGAAAGTCTATGAAGATGCAAGATGTATTGTTTGTACCAGGACTAAAGAAGAACCTCCTCTCCATATCTGTATTAGATGCAAAAGGCATGAGAGTTGAATTTATAGATGGCCAAGTTATCATGTGGCCAAAGGGAAAGACTAATAATGATGTAGTAGTGATTGGGAAACAAGAGGGAGGTCTATACAAGTTGAAGGGTCATCCAGAACAAGATTTGGTACATGACACAGTAGAACCAAATGAAATTTGGCATAAAAGGCTTTCACATGTGCATTACAGAGCACTACCACTTGCAAGCAAAGTTGTTGAAGTTCTTCAAGAAATTCAATAAAATCATGATGGAATCTACAAAGGATGTGCAAAAGGAAAGAATACAAAGAAGGCATTTCCAAGTAGCAAGAGCAAGGAAAAAGGAATCTTGGAAATCATCCAATCCGATGTATGTGGACCAATGTCATCAAGTTCACTAAGCAGGTATGCATACTATGTTTCTTTCATTGATTACTTTTCTAGGAAGACATGGATTTAATTCATGAAGAACCAAGATGAAGTATTCAACAGGTTCAAGGAATTCAAAGCCTTGATCGAGAACCACACTGAAAAGAAGATCAAGACCTTTTGATTAGATAATGGAAGAGAATTTACATCAAATGAATTCAAAGATTTATGCAAAGACTCAGGAATTAAGAGGGAGTTTTCCACTCCATATAATCCACAATAGAATGGTATTGCAGAAAGGAAGAATAGAAATATCATGGAAGTTGCAATAGAAATGCTTCATGATCAAGATCTTCCTATGTATCTATGGGCAGAAGCTGCCAGAACAACAATGTATGTACACAACCGTACTCCACATAGAGTGCTTGAGAACAAGACACCTGAAGAAGTATTTTCTGGAAAGAAACCAGAAGTCAGCCATCTCAGAATATTCGGTTGTCCAGTGTACATACACATTCCAAAAGAGAAGAGGACAAAATTAGATCATTCGGGAAAGAAGGGTATATTTGTGGGATACTCTGAAATCTCGAATGCTTACAGAATATACTTCTAGGGGTTCAAGAAGACTGACATTAGCAGGGATGTAACATTTGACAAAGACTCAACTTACAACAAATATAGAAAGAAGCCTGCTGAACATCCTGAAGAACCAGAAGCACCCATAATTCATGACACAACCATGAACAAAGAAACTCAAGAAGAAGATCAAGAATTTGAAGAACCTAAAGAACCTGTAGATACACCTCAAGAGAAGAATCCTCATAAGAGGAAACCTGCTTGGGTACGAGAAGTTATCCAAGGTACAGAAAGATATGGGGCTCCAGAAGAGAATCATAAAGAAAGAAAGAGGACCAAGTCCTACTCTGGTTATGTAGCCTTATTATGTGATTTCATCGATAAAGAACCTTCAAATTATGAAGAAGCAGCAGAACGGAATGAATGGAAGGATGCTATGATCGAAGAGTATCAATCGATCATGAATAATGATGTTTGGGATGTTGTCCCAAGACCAAAAGGGAAGTCTATTGTAACTTCCAAATGGATCTACAAGATCAAGCATGTTGTAGATGGTAGCATAGAAAAATATAAAGCAAGATTTGTTGCTTGTGGTTTCTACCAGAAAGAAGGAATAGATTATGAATAAACTTCTGCACCTGTAGCCAGATACACTTCCATAAGATTAGTACTTGCTCTGGATATAGTGATAAAATGGAAGATAGACCAGATGGATGTCAAGACTGCCGTCTTGAATGGTGTAGTTGAAGAGGAAGTGTATGTGCAGCAGCCACTCAGTTTTGAGACACGTGACAGGGAGTCTCAAGTGTGTAGATTGAAGAAATCCCTGTACAGTTTAAAACAGGAACCCAGGGCATGGTACGACAGAATTGAAAACTTTCTATCTAGTTTGTTCTTTACCAAGAGTAAAGCAGATTCCAACCTTTACTACAAGGTAGAGGATGGAAACCCAGTGATGGACCTACTGTATGTAGATAATCTGTTTGTAACAGTTATGGATGGGTTGATTGTTGATATGAAGAGGAAGCTTGCTGCTGATTTTGAAATGAAGGACTTGGGTGGGATGCATTATTTTCTAGGAATGGAGGTGTGGGAGAATGCAAATGGAATTTCCTTGGGACAAGGGAAATATATGGTAGAAATCCTGAAGAGATTTGGGATGATGGACTGCAAGGCCATGACCACACCTATGGCATCAAACCTGAATCTATTGACTGTCAGGCACCCAATATGCAAGTGGATTACCACTAACATACAGAGTGTACAATATTTATTGTCAACCCGAGAAAGTATTGTATTTCAAGGATAACATGCACAGTATATGCTTAAACAAAAAATCACTGTAATTGAACAATACTATCCTCTATTTAGCTATGCTCATCCCAAGAATCTACTTAATCTAGTTATCTTCTAAGCAATACAATCACAATTACATTCTGCTATGCCTTGATCTAAGAATGGAAAGATAAAAGTCATATCTCAATTACAATTGCAGATGAAAGAAAATACTATTCACATCACTGAATGATTAACTCACCTATCCAATCCGATTGTCCTAGGAACCCACAAGCATAATTTAAATATTGATCTAGGAATTCAAATATAGAGATTGAGTTCGGCTATTCTAGGAAACTGAAGTACAGGAATGAAATTCGGTAATCATAACAATAAAAGACAAGCTGCAAAGATTCATGGAACGATGACTAAAATATCTAAGGATGAATAGAGTTGTTACAGTTACCACATGAATTGCATAAGAAATAATTACCTACTCAGTCGACTGTCACACTATACCACTACAGATCTCCAAGGAATGCAATCACAACACACTGTAAATCCACACTTGTTACAGCTTCTTATTAAAAAAATAAAATTAACATAACATCACACGACAAAGGAACTGAAAATTCCTAATTCAACTCAGCAATCCCTATGGAAGGAGGGCCCATCCTTCACATAGAGATGCTGGCTGAACAGACGTAAAAACATTTAGATCAGAAGTAACTCGTTGTATTAAAAGACAAAGTGATTACACAATTCCTCCTTACAGCTAATACAATGAATTGGTTATATGTTCAGCAACCCCTGGCTTGAAAACAATTCTCCGTACTTATACCATGTAGATCATAACATTCTATCCTATTATGGGGCAGCCAAGAATATGTATGATCTTCAGGTGCCCTAAATGACAACAGCTGTTACAAACATGGCAGGATGAAAAATAAGAAACATAGGAAAACTATTAATCACCCCAGGAGTGACGACATCTTCAGATTATGGCTACACACGAGTAGCAATGCACTATTGACCTCCAAATCTGACACATTCTATTATAGCTACCTTGTCACAGCTTTGTCCGAGATATCGCACTGGAACCACCTTCTTTGGGTGATGATAGGATGGATGGGGATCATCTTGAGCAATGAATGCCCATCCTTTTTGTGGCTTGTTTAGCCCAATCTTCTTGCAGTCCACTTATCTCAAAATACCTTTATAAACCATAATATTTTAGTGCATTGAGAGATACGAAGCCTTAATTATCACAATCATAAGTGTTAATAAAATAAAACAATGACCAATCATACCTTGGTGGTTTGAAGAGTAGAGTGGGGATAAAATATTTAATTGGTATGCTGAATATGGTAGGATAAAACAAGAAGAGGTAATTAAGGGTGGTCAAAAGAGGCCATTTATGGGCTCAACATCTCCCCCCAACTATCCTATTGCATGTCCTCATGCAAAAACCTCCATTATTCTCAATCCGAATCTTGTACTGAGCTCTGTTCGTGAAGAGAGGAGAAGTTGTAGGGGAACTCAGGAACCCCTTCTTTTTCTACGAACCCTCTGTGAGCAATCCAATATCTCTAGCATCGCTTCTCCTATGCCTTAGTTAGTGAGAAGTCCACCCTATATGGTTTTTCTGGCCACCAGATGAGGGAGAATTTAAATTTCAAACCCAACCAATTAGCCCCACATTCCTTGATACATCCAACATAGCCCTCGACCCTAGAAAGTGCCTGTTCAAATTTCCTGAAACAATAGGGGTCTTGGATTCTGAGTACAGGAGAGGAAACCTGCCATCTGTGCTTACTTTCTTCCAATGCTGCTTGTTGGTGTATGGAAATATGGTTTGTACAAGTAGAAATCACTTCCTCCTAAAGTTCCATTATGTGCCGAGTCTGGATGGGACATGAAAGAAAACTATTGTATTAAGCAAGAAGAATACCAGGATTCTGAGGCTCACTTCGAACCCACAGGTTAGAGTGAGCTTCATTGTGAGAAAAGGTTTGAAAAGACCTTTCCCAATGAGCATGATTGCTCACAAAAGAAGAAAAATCCCTCAACTAAACATCCCCTGAAAAATGGATAGGATTTGAATGCTGGTCTAGAGGGCAAGCTATCTCATGCAAATATAATTCACACAGCAAATTTTGATCTTCAAAACTACTTCTAAAAAATGTTTCCAAAAATTTTGCTGAGGTCGTTATCTCAAATGACCTCCATTCTTTCATAGCTCTCAACTTAAACCAAAAAAACTGTTCAAACAGGAATACGGGGTAAGAAGAAGAAGGTACCCTGGTGCCCAGGAGTTCTTGAGAGAGAGCATACATCTGCTCTTTTTCCTTTTGCATAAACTGGAACTTTTTCACCTCCCTTAAATTGCTCTGTATCTCTTCCTCTTGAATTCTCTGGGTCATACGTTCTTCTGTCCATTTCTCTTCCAATCCCCTGATAATATTTTTATGCTTAGTAAGAGAAATTATCCCTCCTTGGTATTCCTCCACCTTGCTCTTCCATTTTATTATGTCTATTCTCATAATTGAGACTTCTGCTGTAAGGTTCAGGATTTCTTCTTTATGATGTTCCTCCTTGTTCGAATCCAGGTCGATGAAATTTCTAAGGGGATCAATCACCACCTTGTCGCTTGATGTGGCACATTGGGCACCCTGCACATCTGAAGCTATCTTGAGAGTTGTTGTTTCTTGTGTGGCAGCAACCTTTTATGGACTTTCTTCGGCAACAACATCCACCACTCCTGGATACATTGGTTCTTGTGTAACATCATCTTCTTTTTGAGGTTCTCTCGTGGAAAATTTGGCAGCTGACTGTGAGGATGTTGGTTCTTGTGGAGAAACTTCCTCCCAAATTTTAATTCCATGTTCTATATTATTGTCAGCTACTGTCTCAGCCAGATGCTGTGAGGCTACTGGTTCTTGTGCAGAAGAGCCCGGTTCTTCTTTTTCCTTTTGCTATTGAGATTGGATGTCTTCTTCAGTGTGCAGCAGCTCCTCAAGGATTTTAGTATCACCTGAGGATTGTGTTTGGACTTGTTCATCTTCACTTCAATGCATATCAGGGATGATATCCACTTCAAGGTTATTTTCTTGTTGCATTTCAAGAGTCCTTTATGCAACCTCCAAGGATGTTGGTTCTTGTGTGACAACATCTTGGCTCACTTCTTCATCTCCCTATTGTTGTGGCTCCTCTTCTATGATTTCTGTGTCATGGGACCATTCTAGAGTTGTAGCACATAATTATTTATTAAACTCCAGAGTGCCCTCAATCCCAAGTTCTCCTCCCATCTGGTCAGCCGCTTGGACAAACACATTCAGGGATGCTGGTTCTTATGTGACAGCACCCTATTCAATCTCATCATTGTCTTGATTTTGTGGTTCCACTTCTATAATTCCTGTGTCATGGGAGGACTCCGGGGTCACAGTACAATCTTCGTACCCACAATCAGGAATAACTTCATCCCTTGGTTCTTCTGTCCCAGATTTAGTGGCAACTTCAGCAAGAATATTCAAAGATGTTGGTTCGTATGTGATAGCATCTTCTTTCTCCACAGCTTCCTCCATTGCAGGTGTAGACTGTTGTGTTGTAAAGGAACGAATTACAATCTTGTGGCCTACTTCCTTAAATATTTCTCTACAGGTGGGACAGACCACACTTTCTTCCTCATTGCCAAGCTCGGTAGAATTTGGTCCCTCCAATTGGTCCGCAGCTTCCACCAATGTGTGCAGTTTCCTTTCACCCTGTTTTCTACACACGTCTTTCCAATTTTCCAATTCACTTCTAAGTAATTTGACTTCCTCTTTTAATAGTCTATTCTCAAACAGAAGTCTTTCAATTTGGGGTTCTTCTTCGACCGGCCATTGTGGGGCATCAATTGGCCTGGGTTCAAGAGTGGGGAACTCAATTTGTACTTCTAAGGTTGCCCATGTTTTCCTTGCTTCTTCTGTTGCTGCAACCGACCTAGTTCTTTTCCTTCTTATTGGTGGGGCTATCTTAATTTCATCATTTGATCTCTTCCTTTTCTTTTGTGGTGTTGTAATATCAGGATTCACAGTTGAGGCAGAAGGAATGTTCCTAGTTCCAGCATTTTCTTGTTCCTTGGGCTGTTCTTCCTAAATCAAAGTTCCTTCCCACTTAGGTGAGGATTCAATGGTCACCAGCTCAATATTTCCTTCCATTTCCATGGCTCTGTCATCTTCGGGTTCAATTGTCGCAGCATTTAGTGCTGCTCCAATTTCACCTTCTGCTGTCAGAGTTACCCTGTTATTTGGGTCTTCCACAAGGTTTTTATGTACATCTTCTCTCAATTGTTCTATTTGTGCCCCTGGTTGATCCTCTGATCTAGTTTCATCTCCCCCCGTCAACTATATTGGAGGGGATCCGGTCCTCCTGTTGTGGTTCATGTCCCCCCAACTGTGGATGGACCTGCTCTTCTTCTATTGGGACACCGGGCAAAGGAGTAGGTTCCTGAACTTGAGCTGTAAATTGCTCCTAGGTTATATTATGTTGAGCAAGGGTCCTTAAGATAATTAATTTAATGAGGCCATGGTGGGTCAATGAGGCGAGTGGATGCTTGGTAGCTTGAACGAACCCCTCCATATGATGCAAATCATTAAGCAGCTAATATGGAATATTTAACAGAATCCTATGGTAGAGATGATATAGTAAAGGGAGTTCATAATTATAAATGGTTTGGTACCTACCTTCACAAGTGATATATTTCTTAACATAAATAGTGACTTGATTCCATGGCTGTGTTAATGACTGCAGTAATATCCCCCTTTTGTCATGTGAACCTGCTCCCCCTCTATTAGAAATTCCTATAATGCTGCAGTAGTGGGTACTCGACGTCCAAACCAAACCCTTCCCCACCTGAAATACAAAATTATAACTCATGGAATCCCTGGACATAGCCACCATACCAACCTACTTCTTGGTCTCCTGGATGGAGGAATTTCCATCCAGGGAATCAGTTTCCTCAACAACCTCCACCTCAACATCCACCATACCCTCCTCAATACCCCCATCAGTAGTCGCAACTATAGTTGCAGAAAAATTCTGTCCCTAATGCACTGATACGACCTCAGCTACCTGCTCAACCTAATCCTAACCCAAATAATAAAACAATCCATCAATTTGAGAGTGTCAACATGCTGACCTACTCCCTTTCTCCTGTGGCTTGCAACGATATTCATTTACGGTCATAGAAAATAGTAGAGCCTGTAATTATAGAAGATGTTCCACCCTCTGCACATGAAGAAGGGGTGAATCCACAGCATCTGTCTGATACAATTCCCATTATTGAAGATGCTGAACATCCCATGAATGGGACGGTTGAAACACAAAATGATAAATCCAGCGATGCGCAGCCTACCTAGCTGATTAGGAAACCACTGTATCCCGAGAGATTAATGCTACCAAGGGCAGGGGGACAACATCAGTTTAACCTCCTAGGAGAGTTAAAGAATCTTTATGTTAAAATCCCCCTCCTTGAAGCTCTTCAAGATGTACCTATTTATGCTATAACTGTTCAGGACCTGTGCACAAAGAAACCAGGAAGGAATCCCATAGATCCTCCCACTATCCACGTTATAGGGAAATTATCTGAATTAATAACAGGAAAAACCCTAGTAGCCAAGTATGACGACCCTAGAAATCCCACTGTCACTATGTAGATTGGGCATACATAGATACCCAACGTACTAGTAGATTTAGGAGCAACAATTAATGTCATGAAAATTGAGACTGTAAGAAAACTTGGGCTCACTAATCTTAGGCCAACCCTCACTGTTTTAGAACTGGCAGATAGATCCACCATTAAACCTAAAGGAATTCTGGACAATCTCTTCATCTCAGTTGATTCATGGGAGTATCCTGCTGACTTCTTGGTTTTACAACCGAAGTCGCAGGTGGGAGGACGCCCATTGATCCTGGGAAGGCCTTAGTTGGCCACAGCTGATGCTTGCATCAGCTATAGATCTGGGTCTATGACCATATCTGATGGCACCGAGACTAAGAACCTCACTCTTTATCCTCCAGCTCGGCCGAGTCTAGAAGCTGAAACCTCTTTTTGGATGGAGCCAGAGGACAAGGAGGGTGTTCAGCCATTATTAACCATAGGGAAGGACTTAACTTTTAAGGATGAAAATGAAGACGATGCCATTAATAACTTCATCAGTGAACCCACCTCAGTCAATAAAGAAGTTTATCAAATCCTGAACATTACTTTGGGCAAGGAAGAACAAGAAAATCTCACAGAAGAAGCACTAGTCGGTGACACACACATAATCCCAGTATTGAAAAATTTGAAAAGTATTCCTATTGAGGTAGAGTCTGGAAAAACCTTGAATATTAATCCCAACCTCTCCTTAGATGAACAGAAGTGCCTGATCAGTCTCTTAAAAGAACACAATGGGGCATTCTCCTGGGATTATACAGACATGAGGGGTATTCCCTCTAAAATGTGCACCCATCATATTTATATTAAAAGCGACTCCCGGCCTGTGTGTCAGCCTCAATGACAAATGAACCCCAATCTTAGGGACATAGTGAAGGAAGAGATTCAGAAACTCTTGGAAGCAAAATTTATATATCCTATTTCATACAATGAGTGGGTTTCCCTTCTCATAATTGTACCCAAGAAAAATGGTAAATGGAGAGTCTATTTCGACTATAGGGAGCTAAACAAAGCCACACAAAAAGACCACTTCCCTTTGCCCTTTATTGACCAAGTACTCGACACCGTATCTGGGAAGAAGTTCTTCTCCTTCCTGGATGGGTTTAACGGGTACAATCAGATTCAGATTGCTCCTAAAGACCAAGATAAAACTACCTTCACTTGTCCGTGGGGAACGTTTGCCTACAGAGTGCTTCCCTTTGGTTTATGTAATGCACCAGCAACATTTCAAAGAGCTGTAATTGGCATATTTTCTGAATTAGTTAATGATAGTATGGAAATTTTTATGGATGATTTTACTCCTTACAACAAGGATTTTGAAGAAGCATTGGAAAATTTGAAAAAAGTTTTAACTCGCTGTGAATAGACCCAACTCTCTTTAAGCACTGAAACGTGACATATGATGATGAGTGAAGGAGTAGTATTGGGGCACTTCATCTCTGTCAATGGCATTTAGGTGGACCCCTCAAAAATCAAGGTGATAAAAAATATACCTACTACTGCAACTCAAAAAGAGGTGTGAAGTTTTCTGGGGCATGCTGGATACTACCGAAGATTTATAGAAATTTTTTCCAAACTTGCTTCTCCTTTGTTTTCTTTGTTAATGAAGGACGTGTAGTTTGTTTGGAGTGAAGCATTCCAGACAGTATTTGTTAAGCTTAAGGAGAAGCTGTCCACAGCTCCTATCTTAAGAGGACCTAATTGGACCCTACCCTTTCACATTTCTTTAGATGCTTCTGATATCGCCATTGGAGCAGTTTTAGGACAGCAGGATGGTCAAGTACCTTATGCAATTTATTATATTAGTAAAAACTTAGCCCTTGCTGAACTTAATTATACTGTCACCGAAAATGAATTCTTAGCTATTGTTTACTCCATTAATAAATTTTGACATTACATTACTGGGTATCCTATATTTGTGCACACTGGCCACTCTGCCATTAAATATCTAATGAACAAACCAGTCGCTAATGCCAGAGTGACTAGATGGCTCTTATTATTATAGGAATTTGATATTACCAACATAGATAAACCTAGAAAAGAAAATGTTGTCGCTAATTTTTTTATCTCGTTTCACTAACAGTGATGATAATTTACCTGTTGAGGACTCTTTTCTAGATGAACATTTATTCACACTTTTAGCACATTCCCCTTGGTATGCAGACATCGCTAATTATCTGGTTGCAGGAAAGCTTCCACCACATATGTCTAAAAGAGAAAAGATAAAAATCATCGAGCAAAGTGCCAGGTATTGTTTGGTAAACGGTCATCTCTTTTACATAGGTACTGATCTTGAAATCAGAAGATGTGTAAGGGAAGATGAAATATTTCATATGCTGAAGGCCTACCACGATGAACCTTGTGGGGGACACTTTATAGACAGAAGGATAGGACATAAAGCGCTGAGGATGGGATACTATTGGAAAACTCTTTTCAAGGATGAAAAAAGGTATGTTCAGTCCTGTGATAGGTACCAAAGGATGGGCCAACCCAACAGATCAGATCAAATGCCTCTACAACCTCAATCGGTAGTTGAACCATTTGATAGATGGGCTCTAGATTTCGTTGGCCCTATCAGTCCTCATTCGAAACAGAAATATTACATCTTGGTCTGTACCGATTATATGACCAATTGGGTGGAAGCTATAACTCTGGCGAAGGCTAACAACCCGACTATGATTGACTTTCTATACAGTGAAATATTTACCCATTTTGGGGTACCTAAGGAAGTAGTTACTGATGGGGGACCATAGTTTATGTCGCATCAATTTGAAGCTTTGCTACGCAAGTATCATGTTCAGCATAGGGAAGCTTCACCTTACCATCCCCAAGCCAATGGCTAGGTGGAAAACACTAATAAAGTTATTGAAGCCATCCTTACCAAGACAGTTAAGAGCCATTGTAAAGATTGGGATGGTAGGATTCTGGAAGCACTATGGGAATATCGCACCACTTGGCGTAACACCATAGGTTTCTCTCCTTACGATTTAGTGTATGGAAAAAGTGCCATCTTCCCAATTGAATTTGAAATCAAGACCCTGAAGACAACCACCGAAGTAAACCTAGATGTAACTAAAGCCCATAAAAGAATATTAAATCAATTGAATGAACTGGATGAGAATCGGTTAGCTGCAGTGGACCAGACAGTGTTAATTCAACAACAGAGATCCAATTGGCATGACCGATTCATTAAAAAGAAGGTCTTCTATGAAGGAGACTGGGCATTATTATACGATTCCATATTCAAAAGAGATTTGAAGGGAAAATTACGCACAAGATGGCTGGGCCCACACCTAGTAGACAGGGTATTTGATAGCGACATAGTCTTCCTGGTAACCATTGATGAAAACCACGTACCATTATTTTCTAATGGTCACAGGATGCAACTGTACCGTAAACCAATTTCAAAGGATGCATTTATCTCACAAATTGCCGCTGACCCAGATTATCAGCTAGCACAAGGGTAGGAACTTCTCTCTGCCTCTGTCAATCTTTAATTAATCACTGTAAATCGGGCATGAATCATTGTACATAAATAACTGCTGTTTTTTTTTTCTTTTTCATTATATTATCTTTTCTTTTTGCACTTGATCTTCTTTGTTTACTGTTGTTTTTCCAATATTTGCAAGGAAGCGCCCAAGGATGAGTGTCAGATTGGGCCTGTCGACCGGAAGTCATTTTTCTATGCCTTCCCATGCCATGATTTTCTTTTCTTTTCTTTTTCCTTAAATAAATTTGTCGCGGCTGTGACACCCATTTTTTGGCAGCTGCAACATCTTTTCCAGCAGCTGCGACAACTTTTTCGGTAGCTGTGATACCCATTTTCTGGCAGCTACGACAACTTTTCCGGTAGCTATGACATCTTTTCTCGGCAGCTGCAACACCTTTTCCGGAAGCTGTGACAACTTTGTCGGCAGTTGTGACATCTTTTCATGGGAGCTACAACACCTTTTCCGGCAGCTGCAACATTTATTTTTTCGGCCGCCGCAATCCATTTTCCAGCAGCTGCAACACCGTTTCCGGTAGTCACCGCATCATGGAACTATGCCTTCTTCCATTCTCATACGCTGTTACCCTGTCTCACTTTTGACCATAAAACCCGTTTTTCGTCACTCCGACGCAGCCACTTTCCGTCCGCTTAACATTTTCCTTCCTTTCCTTTTTTCCCCGGCGGCTGCGACATCTTTTTCGACAACTACAAATCCGCTATATTTAGCTGATGTTTCCAGCATTGAAGGCTACGTCTCTGCTTCAATTTATTTATGACCTACAGCTATGACTCCTGTGTTATTAGCAAACCTCTTTGTATGCCATCAAATCCTCTAGATATGGCTCCGATTCCTCATGCCGGCAATCTGACCCATAATGTGATATTTCTCATAATTTCGATCATTTTGACGCGATGGTTTGTGCTTCACTGGTGGAAAGAATTATTCTAGCATCTCTGTTATAATGATTATATTTAATGACTGCACACCGCACAAGTTCATCTTCCGCAACGTCAGCAACCACACATTCTATTATTCTTCGAAGGATATCCAGCGCGCAATTTCGAAGGTATGGCTTTGATTAACCACATGATTAAGTATTGATATGATTTAAAAATGTCAGTCGTAACTCCCTTTTTATACCCATTATTTCCCGATTAAATCTATGCCCGTGCGACATAAAGACTAATTATGTTACTTGATAACCACCACCTTTCCCAATTCGGAATGAAATTTCAAATAATCTGGTGTGCTGAAACTTTCCAAATTTTCCTAACTCTCCTCTCAGCGGTCCATGCATACTCTGTGCCATAACCTATATTGTCGGAGTCTGTAATCTATTGAACAACAAACTAAGTCTGAAGTCAGAACCATGGGGATTCCAACTCGTTATGAACCTTTAAATACACGAGTGCTTGGGAGAAATGCTGCGGTCTTCGCTATCTTTCAAGCTACCGATTGGACAGAATTTTTCAAATGTCTGGACGGATTTAATCGTGAAGCAACCTTAAAGTTTTCTCTGAGCCTCACAGAAACTCACTCAAAGGTTTGGGGATTGCGCATTGAAGTTTCTGAGGCCATTATAACTGAGGTCACTAGTATTCCTCAGGTGGGAAGGGCTTGGTTTGGACATCGAGTCCCCACTACTGCAGCATTACAGGACTTTCTAATAGAGGGGGAGCAGGTTCACACGACAAAAAGGGGATAGTACTGTAGTCATTGCCATAGCCATGGAATCAAGTCACTATTTTTCTCAAGAAATATATCACTTGTGAAGGTAGGTACCAAACCGTTTATAATTCTGAACTCGCTTTACTATCTCATCTCCGCCATAGGATTCTGTTAAATATTCCATATTATCTGCTTAATGATTTGCATCATATGGCGGGGTTTGTTCAAGCTTCCAAGCATCCACTCCCCTCATTGACCCACCATCGCCTCATTAAATTAATTATCTTAAGGACCCTTGCACAACATAATATAACCTGGGAGCCCAGAAATGGAAACAACGCCAAAATGTCGGGCACCCAATATGCAAGTGGATTACCACTAACATACAGAGTGTACAATATTTATTGTCAACTCAAGAAATTCTTGTATTTCAAGGATAACATACACAGTATATGCTTAAACAAAAAATCACTGTAATTGAACAATACTATCATTTGTTCAGCTATGCTCATCCCAAGAATCTACTTAATCCAGTTATCTTCTAAGCAATACAATCACAATTACCTTCTACTATTCCTTGATCTAAGAATGGAAAGATAAAAGTCATATCTAAATTACAATTGCAGATGAAAGAAAATCCTATTCACATCACTGAATGATTAACTCACCTATCCAATCTGATTGTCCTAGGAACCCACAAGCATAATTTAAATATTGATCTAGGAATTCAAGTATAGAGATTGAGTTCGGCTTTTCTAGGAAACTAAAGTACAAGAATGAAATTCGGTAATCATAAAAATAAAAGACAAGCTGCAAATATTCATGGAACAACAACTAAAATATCTAAGGATGAACATAGCTATTACAGTTACCACATGAATTGCATAAGAAATAATTACCTACTCAGTCGACTGTCACACTATACCACTACAGATCTCCAAGGAATGCAATCACAACACACTGTAAATCCACACTTGTTACAACTTCTTATAAAAAAAATAAAATTAACATAACATCACACAACAAAGGAATTGAAAAGTCCTAATTTAACTCAGCAATCCTTGTGGAATGCGGGCCCATCCTTCACACAGAGATGTTGGCTGAACAGACGTAAAAACCTTTAGATCAGAAGTAACTCCTTGTATTAAAAGACATAGTGATTACACAATTCCTCCTTACAGCTAATACAATGAATTGGTTATATGTTCAGTAACCCCTGGCTTGAAAACAATTCTCCATACTTATACCATGTAGATCATAACATCCTATCCTATGATGGGGCAGCCATGAAGATCTCTGATCTTCAGGCGCCCTAAATGACAATAGCTATTACAAACGTGGCAGGATGAAAAATAGGAAACATAGGAAAACTATTAATCACCCCAGGAGTGGCGATATCTTCAGATTACAGCTACACACAAGTAGCAATGTACTATTTACCTCCAAATCTGATGCATTCTATTATAGCTACCTTGTCACATCTTTGTCCGGGATATCGCACTGGAACCGCAATCTTTTGGGTGATGATAGGATGGATGGGGATCAGCTTGAGCAGTGAATGTCCATCCTTTTTGTGGCTTGTTCAACCCAATCTTCCTACAGTCCACTTATCTCAAAATACCTTTATAAACCATAATATGTTAGCACATTGAGAGATATGAAGCCTTAATTATCACAATCATAAGTATTAATAAAATAAAACAATGACCAATCATACCTTGGTGGTTTGAAGAGTAGAGTGGGGATAAAATGTTTAATTGGTATGCTGAATAGGGTAGGATAGAATAAGAAGAGGAAATTAAGGGTGGTAAAAAAAGGCCATTTCTAGGCTCAACATCAGAGCTCTGAGGTTCCGGTTTAAAACAGGAACCCAAGACATGGTATGACATAATTGACAACTTTCTATCCAGTTTGGTCTGTACCAAGAGTAAAGCAGATTCCAACCTTTAATAGAAGGTAGAGGATGGAAACCCAGTGATGCTCCTATTGTATGTAGATAATCTATTTGTAGTAGGTATGGATGGGTTGATTACTGATACGAAGAGGAAGCTTGCTGCTGAGTTTGAAATGAAGGACTTGGGTATGATGCATTATTTTCTAGGAATGGAGGTGTGGAAAAATGCAGATGGAATTTCCTTGGGACAAGGGGAATATAAGATAGAAATCCTGAAGAGATTCAGGATGATGGACTGCAAGGCCATGACCACACCTATGGAATCGAACCTGAAGCAATTGACTGATGCTTCATGAGAGTCGGTTGATGCTACGATGTATCATTATATGATTGGATCCTTGATGTACCTGGCAAAAATGAGACCAAATATTTGCTTTGCTGTGAACACCTTGAGCCAGTTCCTGATATATATGAGACATGTTCATTTGATTGTTGCAAAGCATATTCTAAGGTACCTGAAGGGTATAGTTGATTATGGGAGCAATTATGAGGTGAGTCAGAATATTAACCTGGAGGGTTATGTTGATTCATAAATGGTACCATAGCCTTACAGTTTGCTCTGAACCTCACAGAATCTCACTCAGAGGTCTGGGGATTGCGCATCGAAGTTTCTGAGGCCATTATAGCTGAGGTCACTGGTATTCCTCAGGTGGGAAGGGCTTGGTTTGGACATCGAGTCCCCACTACTACAACATTACGAGACTTTCTAATAGAGGGGGAGCAGGTTCACACAACAAAAAGGGGGACAGTACTGCAGTCATTGCCATAGCCATGGAATCAAGTCGCTATTTTTCTCAAGAAATATATCACTTATGAAGGTAGGTACCAAACCATTTATAATCCTGAACTCCCTTTACTATCTCATCTCCGCCATAGGATTCCGTTAAATATTCCACATTATCTTCTTAATGATTTGCATCATATGGCGGGGTTTGTTCAAGCTGCCAAGCATCCACTCGCCTCACTGACCCACCATGGCCTCATTAAATTAATTATCTTAAGGACCCTTGCTCAACATAATATAACTATGGTAGCATTATTTTCCAATGGGATTATGGTCACAATCATAAGTATTAATAAAATAAAACAATGACCAATCATACCTTGGTGGTTTGAAGGGTAGGGAGGGGATACAATGTTTAATTGGTATGCTGAATAGGGTAGGATAGAACAAGAAGAGGTAATTAAGGGTGGTCAAGAAAGGCCATTTCTAGGATTATGGTACCATTATTTGCTTATGGTCATACGCTGCGACTATACTGTAAACCAATTTCAAAGGATGCATTTATCTCGCAAATTGCCACTGACTCAGATTATCAGCTAGCGCAAGGGAAAGAACTTCTCTTTCCCTCTGTCAATATTTAATTAATCACTGTAAATCACGCATGAATCATTGTACATAAATAAATACTGTTTTTTATGTTTTTCTTTTTCATTATATTATCTTTTCTTTTTGCACTTGATCTTCTTTGCTTTATGTTGTTTTTGCAAGATTTGCAGGGATGAGCGTCAGATTGGGCCTGTCGACCAGAAGTCGTTTTTCTGTTCCTTCTCGTACCACGATTTTTTTTCTTTTATTTTTCCTTAAATAAATTTGTCACAGCTACGACACCCATTTTTCGGTAGCTGCAACATATTTTCCAGTAGCTACGACAACGTTTCGGGTAGCTACGACACCCACTTTCCGACAGCTGCGACAACTTTTCCGGCAGCTGTGAAATATTTTCCTGGCAGTTGCAACACCTTTTCTGGAAGCCGCGACAACTTTTTTGGCAGCTGTGACATCTTTTCCCAGTAGCTGCAACACCTTTCTCGGCAGCTGTGACATTTATTTTTTCGGCTGCCACAATCCATTTTCCGGTAGTTGGAACACCGTTTCCGGCAGGCGCCGCATCATGGAACTCTGCCTTCTTCCATCCTCATACGATGTTACCCTGTATCACTTTTGACCATAAAACCCATTTTCCATTACTTTGGTGCAGCCACTTTCCATCCGCTTAACATTTTCCTTCCTTTCCTGTTTTCCCTGGCGGCTGCGACATCTTTTTCGGCAGCTGCAAATCCACTATATTTAGCTGATGTTTCCAGCATCTAAGGCTACGTCTCTTCTTCAATTTCTTTATGAACTATGGCTGTGAATCCTGTGTTATTAGCAAACCTCTTTGTATGCCATCAACTCCTCTAGATATGGCTCTGATTCCTCATGCCGACAATCTGACCCATAATGTGATATTTCTCATAATTCCGACCATTTTGACATGATGGTTTGTGCTTCATTGGTGGAAAGAATTATTCCAGCATCTCTGTTATAATGATTATATTTAACAATGGTGCCCAAATGTTGGGCACCCAATATGCAAGTGGATTACCACTAACATACAGAGTGTACAACATTTATTGTCAACCAGGGAAAGTCTTGTATTTCAAGGATAACATGCACAGTATATTCTTAAACACAAAATCACTATAATTGAACAATACTATACTCTATTTAGCTATACTCATCCCAAGAATCTACTTAATCCAGTTATCTTCTAAGCAATACAATCACAATTACCTTCTACTATGCCTTGATCTAAGAATGGAAAGATAAAAGTCATATCTAAATTACAATTGCAGATGAAAGAAAATACTATTCACATCACTGAATGATTAACTCACCTATCCAATTCGATTGTCCTAGGAACCCACAAGCATAATTTAAATATTGATCTAGGAATTCAAATACAGAGATTGAGTTCGGCTATTCTAGGAAACTGAAGTACAGGAATGAAATTCGGTAATAATAACAATAAAAGACAAGCTGCAAAGATTCATGGAATGACAACTAAATGATCTAAGGATGAACAGAGCTGTTATAGTTACCACACGAATTGCATAAGAAATAATCACCTACTCAGTCGACTATCACACTATACCAGTACAGATCTCCAAGGAATGCAATCACAACACACTGTAAATCCACACTTGTTACAACTTCTTATGAAAAAAATAAAATTAACATAACATCACACGACAAAGGAATTGAAAAGTCCTAATTTAACTCAGCAATCCCCGTGGAAGACGGGCCCAGCATTCACACAGAGATGCTGGCTGAACAGACGTAAAAACCTTTAGATCAGAAGTAACTCCTTGTATTAAAAGACAGAGTGATTACGCAATTCCTCCTTACAGCTAATACAATGAATTAGTTATATGTTCAGCAACGCCTGGCTTGAAAAAAATTCTCCATACTTATACCCTGTAGATCATAACATCCTATCCTATGATGGGGCATCCATGAAGATCTCTGATCTTCAGGCGCCCTAAATGACAATAGCTGTTACAAATGTGGTAGGATGAAAAATAGGGAACATAGGAAAACTGTTAATCGCCCTAGGACTGACAATATCTTCAGATTATGGCTACAAATGAGCAGCAATGCATTATTGACCTCCAAATCTGACGCATTATGTTATAGCTACCTTGTCACAGCTTTGTCCGGGATATCGCACTGGAACCTCATTCTTTGGGTGATGATAGGATGGATGGGGATCAGCTTGAGCAGTGAATGCCCATCCTTTTAATGGCTTGTTTAGCCCAATCTTCCTGCAGTCCACTTATCTCAAAATACCTTTATAAACCATAATATGTTAGCGCATTGAGAGATACGAAGCCTTAATTATCACAATCATAAGTATTAATAAAACAAAACAATGACCAATCATACCTTGGTGGTTTGAAGAGTAGAGTGAGGATAAAATGTTTAATTGGTATGCTGAATAGGGTAGGATAAAACAAGAAGAGGTAATTAAGGGTGGTCAAAAGAGGCCATTAAATTCATTATTTTAAGGACCCTTTCTATTGACTAATGCTTCATGAGAGTCGGTTGATGCTACGATGTATCATTAGATGATTGGATCCTTGATGTACTTGACAAAAATGAGACCAGATATTTTCTTTGCTGTGAACACCTTGAGCCAGTTCCTGATAGATCTGAGGCATGTTCATTTGATTGCTGCAAATCATATTCTAAGGTACCTAAAGGGTACAGTTGATTATGGGATCAAGTATTAGGTGAGTCAGAAGATTAACCTGGAGGGTTATGTTGATTCAGAAATGGTACCATAGCCTTACAGTTTGCTCTGAACCTCACAGAAACTCACTCAGAGGTTTGGGGATTGCGCATCGAAGTTTATGAGTGTTAGAATAATCAACCCATAGTATTTACCCACTTAGACATTATTTCATTTATTTTGTCTTATTTTCCTAGTCCATGAGTCCCACCATGTGCAAGTT